>BQKN01060056.1:0-63488 GCA_022839385.1 Asparagus kiusianus
TGAGTGGACTTAAAAATAGATGTGGACAAAACTTCTAACTTAGTAGCCAAAAGACCTTCTAGAAAGAGGATGCAAGGTTAAAATTTTTTAGGATAAAACTTTGGATTTATGGGGGAGAAAAGAGAATAAAGCTTTGGGTGCATAACTATTAAAAAAAACATTCTTAAATTGTCTTCACTAGTAGTCCCTTAAATATTTTGTATTTCCTAACTCCTTCAACTCATTAAAATTTCTATTGGCTTAGCCCCTTAAATATTTCGTATCTCTCTACTTGTAGCTTTTACTCTTGAATGGAGCGACTAATTTCAAAATATTTTAAGAATCAAGAAATCTTACACAAATTTTAATGATTTTTAGAGACTAATTTCTTAATAAAGTAAGAACTGTTGAACCTAATAGAAAATTTCAGATTTCAGGATTTACAACATGAAAGATTTGAGGAACTAATATTCAACAAAAAGAAATTCGTGAATGTGGGTTTGCAATAAAATGGAGGAAAAGTTTAAGTTTAAATAAGAAATTGAAAAATAGACTTCTTTTAAGTATAGGGTTGAAAATCATTGGAATGGCTGTAAGTTTCAAAATTCTATAGAAATTAGTCCATCAAATCACGAAAATTATTTTTAGGTTGGTCACTTCTCATAGTCTTTGTCAATTTAATCTCTTAGTTGTTGCTTCTACCACTTATAGAAGGGACTAATTTTAAAATAACTTAAAAATTAACTGGCACTAATATTTTAATGATTAAAAAGGAGCTCGTTCTAAATAGCTTAATAATTATGAGGCCCAATTCTAATTTTCATGTTTGAGAGTCTAATTTTAATATATGATAAGTAAGTAATACTGAAAAAGCTTCTGCAAAATAGATGAGTTTCTAATTTTCATGTTTGAGGGTCTAATTATAATATATGATAAGTAAGTAATACTGAAAAAGCTTCTGCAAAATAGATGGGTTTTAGAATAAATGCGGTAAACTCTCGGTTTATTAGTATAAATAACACTTTGTAGAAATAATTTTTTTAAGTAGTGGGTTTGTAGGTGTAAAATTTGATTTCCTGAAACTGGGATCTCGTTTGTATTGATAATAATAGTTTATTACAAACTAATGAATCAAAATTACAACAGAAGCGGAGGAAAAACCCTCCTTGTTTAATGTGGGGTCTTTGGTAGCGATAGGATGCCTCCCTCAGTGTTGGAACCGAGTTTGCTTCCCCTGGATGATCCGAATGAAGTCACAGGCGAGCTTCAGTACATAGTAAAAGCTCGTGTTGGTTGAGTTCGAGTTTCTAAGCCCGATGGTGACCAAGGTCGAAGGCTGAAATAAGATGCTACAGTGCAAGAGCAATGCAAAGAGCAGGTCGTCGAGTTGCCAACCTCCCAATTGCAAACCAACAAATTGCCAACCCCCTTCCCGTAGCCGGGAGAGGCTTTTTTATAAAGAAGAGACGATATGGTCACTCCTTCGAATCATGGGATGTGACCATGTCCTGTTGAGAGATGCCATGCCTCTCACTTGTATTGTGGACGGTTGTTTAACGGGTCTGGAGTACTGTACTCCTCTCCTTCACGTCGTGGGAAATAGGAAGGCCTATCCCTGTACACGATATTATAGCCGCCTATGACCCAGGCAAGTCTGGTGAATTTGTTAATAGCCTAGCTGACGGCTTGAACGTGCAGGCGAACTTGGTCACTTGGATGAACTTGACTTGTGCAGGCGAGTCAGGTATGCAGGCGAGTTTAGCAACTACGTAGATTTGACTGGTCACTCGTACTGTGAGCCGCTTCTTGATGGGCTTGGAGTACTATACTCCTCTCCTTAACATCGTGGGAAATGGGAAGGCCTATCCCTGTACGCAACAGCGCAACCGCTAGGTACTCTGGCAAGTTTGGCGAGATTGTTGATCGCCTAGCTGACTGCTTAGACATACAGGCGAGCTTGGTGCTTGAATGAACTTGACTTGTGCAGGCGAGTCAAGCATGCATGCGAGCTTTTGATCGTCTGGTGGTTCAGGCGAGACTGGCGATTAAATGAACTTGACTCGTGCAGGCGAGTCAAGCATGCAGGCGAGCTTGGTGGTTGTGTGGATTTGACTTGTGCTGGTGAGTCAGGCATGCGGGTAAGCTTCGTCCGTGCCGGCGAGCTCAACTCTCGAATGAGCTTGACTCGTGCTGATGAGTTAAACATGTAGGCAGAATCGAGCTCTTGATGGTGGGTTTTAAGGTCCTCCTGTAGTCAAGGTAATTTTTATAGCCTATAAGACCCCCTTTAAAGTTTTTAGACCTAAATCACGTTAAAATGTAGTTTGGAACACTTTGAATGAAGGTGAGCATCGTTCTATAAGTTCAGGTGAATTTGATTCCTCTGGTTAAGTTGAGCCATTCAGACAAGTTTAAGCTGTGCTGGTGTCAACAGGTGAGATTAGTGCCGCTTAAGTTGGGTCCCCACGGGTGATATCCAAGCTTATGAGGGCCAGCCACGTGTCCGCGGGTGAGTTCCCACGCTTGCTAACTAAGGCGATGCTTATCTTCACGCTCTCGCTTTGAGATGCGGATTTGACGGCGCTTTTGATTTCAACCGCCGATTCAACAAGAGATTGTGTATGAACTTCCGAATCTTGGCTATTTCATACGGAATTCCAAACATCCTGCCTTGTTCGTGGCCACTCGATTTGAAATGCCGAATCAAAACTGTCTGCTTCGCGGAGCTGGCGAATCTCGATCGTTGAGATTTCACGTATATAGCATTCATCTCCTTTGTAGGAAGATTACTATGCTCATAGGTTCTCTCGCTCAAACCTTCTCAAAGAAAACTCAGGCTTCCCAAGTTCGAGATGGCCCCGTGAGTGAGAATGTGTGCTTCGAAGGGAAAGAAGGAGGCTGTCCAACCAGAACCCGTCATCCTTTCTGGTGACGAGGAGGAAAAACACACTCCTAGCTTCGCCCTGCAGTCCTTCTCTTAGCCTCCTCTTGATGACAAAGGGGCAATCCTTTTGATCCAGCCTATCACCATGATCCCTACTGGCTAGGAATCCGCCTTCTTGAGCTCTAGATCCGCACAAAGCCTCCTCAGGCAGTTAGAGAACGCTATGAAACAAGCGGTCTCTACCGTTGGCCTTGGTTGGGGGACCTATGCAGATTTTAAACATTTCTTCATGAACTGCGTAGTTGATCTCAGGCATTTGGGTGAGGCTCGAGAGGCTTCGCGTTATCTGGTCAAACTTCTCGGTTTTGAGCTACGTCTGACATGTCTGGAAGCCTTGTTGTGTGCGGACTCAGGACCAGATGTAGAGCGGCTCATGACTCAGGCTCGAACCAGAGGGGTACAGGAGCGGGAGATTCGAGAGAGGGACCTATCGAACTAAGGGGCTCTCGTTGTACATTTGCTTAACCGACAACACCTACTGTAGGTAGAGATTGATGCTTCAGCCTCCACCGTTGCCCGAATGAAGGCCCAACTCATGGAGGAATAGGTGACTCTGAGAGGCTTGCAGCTTGAAAGTGCGAACGTTCATGGCGCTATCGAAAGGGAGATGTAGGCCCTTTAGGAGCTCCATCAAGAAGACTCTAATACTGCTGCTTCCTTTGAGGCCAAGATCCAGAAGGAGGCGAAGGACCAGGTTCAAGCGAATCGGGCGAGGAAGATAGTCGCGATTAAAGCTGAACTCATCTCTTTCACCGAGGTGGACTAGGTTTGACGGAGTGGATTGATATTTGAGACTCTTTTTATTTTGTTATGACTTTGTTTGAATGTATTATCGTATCTTTGTTTAATCATATTGTCTCAAAGTCAGTTATGAATGGAACTATGCTTTTGTTGTCCATCTATTGCCTTTTTTACGCCTCATGTGCATACTTCCCTCTCATTGATCAACCCTTAGGATTTTTAGTAAACCCCCAGCTATCAACGGGTTTGATAGGCCTTTACCGATTACCGTTTGAATCAGGCTAGCCGTACTATTCCCCCCAGTATGATGAGTTATCGAGAAGTTTCTCTTAGGCTTAATGCTAAGATTTCTCTTCTAATTTTAACCGTTCGAGGCGTCGGTTTAAGTTAATTACGGCCGTTAGATCGTAATTTGGCTGGGTCGTGTCATTTAAATGTGACGACTTAACCCGAAATGAACGTTACTTGTGGGAGAGACCGGGGAAGTGTCGATAGGGCACATTACCTAGCGGGCCTGACTATACATGCAATTCTTCTCATTCGAGCGAGCTTAAAGCTTGACGCTTCAGACAAGCTAGACCAACAGGTGGACAGAGTAGTGCAGGCGAGATCCGTTCTCACAGGCAGAGTCCAAAACAGTGGAGGGCGAACTTAGAGCTTGATGCCTCAGGCGAACTAGACTAAACAGGTGAATGAAGTGGTGCAGGCGAGATCCGTTCTCATAGGCGAAGTCTGAAACAGTGGAGGGCGAGCTTAGAGCTTGATGCCTCAGGCGAACTAGACTAAACAGGCGAATGGAGTAGTACAGGCGAGATCCGTTCTCACAAGCAAAGTCCGAAGCAGTAGAGGGCGAGCTACATGTTCGCGGGCGGATTTGTGCCTACCAGTTAGGGTCATGTGGGCTTGTCAAGTCATATTAAATGTGATTTGACAAGGCGACGTCACTTTCACGCGCCTCGCTCGATGATGAATCGTGGTCGTCGCTTTCAAAAACCATCCTATTAAATTCGGCTATTACCAAGAACCGACTCTCAGTTTGGGCTTTGGGTTTGATCCACCCGATCCATTCCCTATTTCGACGGTTCATCTGTAACCATCAAACTCGAACTACCGAGAGCGATCTGAGCGGTCGATCTCGATCGTGGCCACGCCTCCCAACCGCAAGCGTTTCACCTTTAAATAGGCTTCATCTCCCTCCTTGGGGGGACTACTATGCTCAGGAATTTCTACCCGCTCAAATCTTCAAGAGAGAAAGAACTCTATTTTCATCTCCGACTCTCTGATATGGCGCCAAAAACCAAGAGATGCGTCTCGAAGGGAAAGAGTCTAGGCCGTTCTTCTGGCGGTGCCATTTTCGGCGTGGTCGCTAGCGCTTCAGGAACACACTTGGGTAAGTCCAGTGGGCTGTTTGATGACCCCGGTTTGATGAGCAATGGTGGAACTGAGAAAATGAGCACTGGTTGCTCATCTTCTCCAGTGGATTTTGCCATTTCTGGCAATTTTATCTGATTTAGGAAAATCTAGCCTTTTTCAGGTGAATTTAGCTTTTGTCAGGCGGATTCAGCCTTAGTCAGGTGGATTCAGCTTTAGTAGGTGAATTCAGCTTTAGTAGGCGAATTCAGCTTTTAGTCAGGTGAATTTAGCCTTTATAAGGTGGACCCAACTTTAGTAGGTGAATTCAGCTTTAGTAGGTGAATTCAGCTTTTAGTTAGATGAATTTAGCCTTTATAAGGTGGACCCAGCTTATGTTAGGCGGGTTCGGCCTTGTTGGACGAACCTGATTTTTGTTAGGCGGGTCTAACCTTTGTCAGGTGAATCCAGAACTTTGCCGGGTGAAATTGATTTTGTCGGACGGGTTTCTCCTATAGAGAGTTGTCTATTTGGAGGACTTCCTAGTGCGAATTCTATTCTAACTCTCTCTGGCTTTGTGTCGTAGCCACATTTTCTGATGAGGCGCTCCCAAAGGGCGTTGCCATTGGTCTTGCTGGCGGCACAGACTATATGGCACCTCCCTAATTTCCTCTGTTTGATCCAGTGCCTGTATTTGCTGCTAAAAAACCAGCTAAATTTGTAAAGAGAGTGTCTGATGGGCATTACCTGACGTTGCACGAGTTGATCACCGATGCCGCGTTGATAGATGCGACTAGGTTGGAGCTGAAAAAGCCCTAATTTTTGTTTGGTGACGGCGCGACCAACCCTTCGGCTCTTTTGCTTGCGGAGAGCAGATAGCTCAGAGTTGTGGATGGAGTCCACTACTATCTCCCTAGCATGCTGAGCGGGTTCTCAATTGTCGAGTTGCGTTCAATTTTGGATCCAAGAACAATGAACTGGGATCTGACCCCGACTTAAGATATGGTGACTTGCGGGCTCTTCACGGGTTCCATAGCTGGATACGGGGTTGATAGTTCTTGCAAGTGTGTGAATGCTCTACGTCCCGGCCTGTTGAATAATGAATTGCCCGTGGGGGAGAAGACTATGGTGGGGGTCGGGGGGCAATTTCCCTCGAAGGACTTTCGGGCTCCGGGGTGGATTCACTTCGCTCCTGGTAGTAACACTTGGTGGTCTAAGATCACTGAATACATTTTGGCGGAGAACTCCGACCTTGTGGGTTCAGAGTTGTATGCGGCTATCAGGGCCACTCAACACGGTCTGAAGATCAATGCCCCCTAATTCCACAGTATATTGGAACTATACTGTCCGGATAGCAACATATTCTTCACTCCCAATGGCGAGCTTGGCATAGCTCTCCACGAGATGTACGACGTGTCGGGGTTGCTATTGGGAGGATTCCCTTACGAGGAGTACATGATAGGTCAGGAGGAGATTGACTACCTTTCGGCCCGGTTCCCTCAGGTGGTGGAGACTTTATGGGAGCTGCTCGGCCACTACTACATATGCCTGAACACCCTAGGAGCAGTGGATCATAAAGGCAAGAAGAAAAGGGCTCCAGGGATCAGCCATAAGAATCAACTGTTCCCAAAAAACGACGTCAAGGGGAGGCCTACTCTATCGCTAGGCGAGTGCGACTAGGCCGAAGTGGAGAGAAGGATGGCCAAAGGAGGGTCCGCCGAAACCCTTGAGTATGATGAGGGCGGGTTCAAAGCGGGGACGACCTTCAAATCGTTCCACCATCAGGCTAAGTCCCCTATATCAACCAAGGCTCTGTTCGTGGGGTACCTCATGTTATAGCTGAAGAGGTGCATAGTTCCCACCCATTCTTTCGAGGCAATCCCGGTGGAGGTCGTCTACCTCGTGGTATGTTTGGCATACGGGATCCAGTATGCATTGGTGTCGGCGATGGTGGCATGTATCTAGAGGGGGCTCCGCACATTAACAGCCTAATTCTATCGGGTCTCGTACATTGACGAGGGGGAGGGCGAAGTCGCTAAGACTCCCAATCCTAGAGTCGTGTTTCCATACACCTATTTGATAGTATGGTTCGTCTACCAATGCGAGTGTTTGATGAGCACCCCCGCAGCCCTCCATGAAGAAGGGTTCGTCCCATCCGTCCAATGTCTGGAGAAATGCTGTTGGAAGTGCAAGGACATTCTCGATATGAGGAAAATGCTATCCTATTTTGGTTATTACAATTTCCACCGATTCTTTCCCTATTTCACCGGCGGGGGATATGGTGAGGCTCTTCGGGATACGTCGACGGCGGACCAAACTATCGTCCTCTGTCGTGGTGCCTTCTGATGGCTGGTTAATATCTGGTCGGGGTATCATGTTCTGCGAATAGGCCTTGTGTGCTATCCAGAATCGTATATTCCCTATAGGTTTGCCCGTCAATTTGGATATGACTAGTTGTATGTAGTGAATATTAACCCTTATTTACATTATGAAGGAGGGTTGGTGAATGGTGCGCGGGGGTGGTGCTGGACCTATACCGGTTGCACCAACACGCACTTTGAACTGTCCGTCATGGATCACGACCTTCACTATATACTCATCTATTGCTAGTGGTACTGGGGTGCCAGGATGAATCCTGAGGGCATCTGGTTCCAGAGCTCTTGTTTGACAGAGCGTGGGCGCCATTCAAGGGCAGGTTCCTGTCCATCAAGGAGAAGAGGTCGCCAGGCCATCGAAGAATGGTTTTAAGATGTTCCTACCGAGGACACCGAAGACCTTCATGCAGGCTCGGGTGAACTTAGCACATCTGACGCCCTGGCCCCGCCTCCATTCGCTCAGTTGGAACCCGCGGTGAGCAAAGGGTGTTTGACAAGATGGCCCGGGTGGGGGGGTGTCTAGAGCAGGTTCGGGGAGCGTTAGCTAGGTGCACGAGGGCACCTGCTTTTGCTCCTGGGTGTTCGCTTCCCTCTAAACGACAACAAGAGACCGAGGCTAGAAGCTCGGGAGGGGAGGCGATCAAGAAGGTCCGTCACGAGGAGGCGACAGAGACTATTAGAACGGCGAAGGGCCACGCTACGACCACTCTCGCATCGACTCCGAGGGTTACTACTTCCATGACTGAGGCTACTATGCCTGCCCCTGTTCCTATGTCGGGGGCGACTCCATTAGCTTCGGAGGCTACCCCCTCAACACTTGTTGCAGGACACCATGCGGGGGCTCCAACCGCTTCAACGACCATGCCGAGAGGTAACTTTTTAATGCTCTCTCTCTCTCTTTAGGCACAAGGTTGAGATTGTATCACCTGACATTTGTGCCGCCCTAACGTAGGTATGGCGGAGGAGGTGTGTAGGCTGTCTAAAAATTATAATAGATAGCTAACTCCCCATCAAACACTGATGTTGGAAGTTATAATCTGACGACTTTTAGAAAACCATAATTTGAAGAATTCCACATAGATCGATGAAGATTACAGTCTGACGACCTTCATGACAGCTCCAATCAACAACTTCCGCAATCAACATCGGGAGTTACAATCTGATGACTCTCACATATCAAAGAGCTAAAGCAAAGATTACAAAACGACGATCTTTACAATGCTCTGACAGAAAGAGACTATAAATCGACAGTCTCTTCAAACTAAGGCGAGTAAGTCCTCCCTACGTACCATCATCAAGACACAACACCAATGTGAGCGAAAACACAGCTTCATCCACTGCAAACAAGCCTCATATGTGAGATGATTGATCTTGATGGCTGTGACAACAACATGGCTGATATTATATTAGCAACTATTAGAGATGCTGATGAGCAGTGTAATGATTTTAGAAAAGCGGGAAGATGTAGAGAGCTGTGAGCGAATATTCGACATGCTGAGAAGCGCATGATCAAGCCATGCAAAGATATCTTAGTGGAGATTATGACCTGCAGTTGATAGAGCGTTATTGGAATGCCTTGATTGTCACAAATAGCCTGAATAGGACCTTCTCGACTGGTCATTGATGTCATCCATATATAAAGACAGAGAAGGCATCCACAGCTCCAATCGCTACCAACGCAGCTCCAATCACCACCAGATGTGGCTCTAATAACTGCCCAACACAGCTCTATACCGCTGCCAAACGTAGCTCTAATCGATGCCAAACGCAGCTCTACTCGCTGCCAGACGTAGCTCTATACCGCTGCCAAACGCAGCTCTAATCAATGCCAAACGTAGCTCTATTCGCTACCAAATGCAGCTCTAATTGCTGCCAAACGCAGCTCTATTCGCTGCTAGACGCAGCTCCAATCACCGCCAGACACGGTTCCAATCGCTGCCAAACACAGCTCCATACCACTGCCCAACGCAGCTCTATACCGCTGCCAAACACGTTTTCAGACATGGCGCCAGAACGCAAGTCAAGGCTCTGACTTATTCAAACACGATCCGTACGGTTACAAGAAAACCGTTGTTCACCCACGATCGGGAGAGTGCTTTACGTGGGTTGTTGCACCCGATTAATGGGGCAACTAAACCCCCATTTAGGCATGGATTATGAGGGCAGTTACACCCCTACTTCCCCTATAAATATCAACAAACTCAACAGAGTTAGAGGAGGATCGAATCGGATCAGGGTGAGGAGATTTTCTCTAAAATTAGAGCGTATTTCTAGAAGAGCGGATTTTCGAGAATCTGGAGGCAACAATCTTCAAAAAATTGAAGATTTTTGGATCTTAGGTACTCGGCTTATTAACCAAAGTATTTTGGTTCAAACAACTCTTTTTACCAGAGTTTGTCAGTCACTCTGAGGTACAACACGCGCGGAGAGTTCTTGAGTAATTCAATTATACAAGTCATTTGTTCCAGCAAATTTAGACGTTCGGATCGTCAACAAGAAGCAAACTCGACATGAGCATTCGAGGGAGGCATCTCATCGCCACCGTGAAGAACCCATAATTAAACAAAGGAGAGAATTAAATTCATTTTCTTCTCTTTTGTAATCAGGGAATCCAATTGTAATTGAGATCAAAGGAATACAAATTAATTTTTCTTTTGTTTCTTTTACTATAAATTTTTCCACAAATAAAAGATGGCGACTCCACTGGGGACTGGCTTCACTGACGAAGAAGTGGTGGCACAATCCGACGTCCATCTCGCTGGAATAACTGTTGAAACTCTCGTTGTAGAGTTTGATCAAGCCAAGTACGAGGAAGCTCTCTCCTCTGGATTGCTTAGCCCCAAGGCCAAGCATAATATCCAAAAAGCCTCTAAAGAGATTCAACCCACGGTTGAGAAGCCGAAGAAAGTCATCTCCTTTGGCCAAAGTCTCAAACTCACTCTGCAAGATGAAGATTCCACACCCGTGTCAACACAATGTGTAGTAGGTGGTAAAAGGCCTATGATGGAGGAAAATCCCATTAATGCCGATCAAAACTCTGAAACAGCCAAGAAGAATGCCGCTCGAAGACGGAGAAGATCCATCCGACGAGCACATCTTCGAGAAAACTGATCTTCGGTTCAACGCGAGGATCGCGTTCTTGAGGCCCCGCACAAAATCTATGTTCCTACTCCAGAACACATACTTCACGGCAATGAGCCTAATTATGAGCCCCGAGTGATACAGCTTAAACGCGACCATCAGCAGTGCGTTGTCCATCCAAAATGCAGTACTGTTAAAGATGAAAACGCACCCCATGGGTGCGTCCAAACAAACAGGATCCCAAAGGGTCTGTTTTAGCAATTAAACATAGGCCAAAGCCTGGTGGTTATAAATCACAACACGACCCTCGCGTTTCGACTCCAGAACGTGATGTGGTCCGCCAAGTACAAAGGCGTCAATACGGGCTTAAGATTCATGTCCAATAGGAACCGGTCTCACCCACTCAAAGACAGGAGGTCTCATTTCTAACAACGAATTATTCTCACGTCTCTGATTTGAGAGAATTACTCTCTAGGGAAAAACCAACGCAACGAGCAACTCATTCATGTCATTGTGAGCGGCTCATTTCAATAGTCCTTTCTAAATGTCATTGTTGTACACCTGAGCCTCGTAGGTCTGTATTCGATAGACTGTCTGGCATTGTAAGACCTACCAAGCGACAACATCATCAGAACAAGAAGGTTCCTAAAGCTGAATATCCTCAAGTCACTATTAACGTGATTGGCAGAGGGAAAGCTTCCACTCCTAATTCTGATGAATCAGAAAGAAGCCATTCCCCGACCGTTCGGGAAATCTGTAACGAATTCAAAGGAGCATATAGACACACTCGGACACGGACAGGAGCTATTCGCCCAGTTAACTACCAAAGGTTAGCCAAAGGGACTGTTTCTGATGATGAACATTCGGCGATTACCGAATCTCAATCTTCAAGCTCTGTTGTGGCTCATGAAGTTTCCGCCTACATGGCAGGAGACCCTGAGGACTTAGCCAAAAGAGTGGACGAACATCATGTCATGCTTCACGCATAACAAGAAACCCTTCTTCAAATGAAGGATATGTTGACTCAGTTCCTCGCTGAAAAAGGCCAAAGACCAAAATCCTCCCAGAAGATGACTACTAAAGGAAAGCAGAAAGTACTTGAAAATGTGGAACATGAGACTCACAATTTGGAATCTTCTTCCAAAAATGAGAAAGAGACGGAGAGAGAACCGAATCTTCAGTTAACTAAAGTGGATGAGCTAGAAGCCCTCCTTAATGCAATGGCCAACAGAAGCCAGCTTCGCGAAGAAGGAGTGATACAGTCTTATCCCGCAGAATGGGATACAGCTCTATATCCGCCGAAATTTAAAGCCCAAACTCTACAACCTTTCGATGGTATAGGGTTGCCAAATCAACACATCTACTACTTCAAGTCACAGACTTGAGATGTGGTAGCTAATGATGCCATCCTAACCCGCTTATTCATCGGTACCCTCAAGGGTGTCGCCTTTGAATGGTTTATGAAGTTGCCTGCTGGCTCTATTCAGAAATGGGTAGACTTGGAAATGCTTTTCTTAGTGAGATTCTTCGAAGATGACACAGAAGTCTCAGTCCCTACCCTTCTCGCCACCAAGCAAAAGAAGGGAGAACCTATCAAAGCTTATGTGGAGAGATTCCGCAGCATGGCATTGCGATGCCCATCAGGTATGACTCAATCAACTTTGGTCAAAACTTGCAGGCATAACTTGCAGACGCAGCTCCTTACCCAGATGGGAGTGGCAGAATGTCACTCCTGGAGACAACTAGTATCACAAGGAGAACAAGCTAAAGAGATTGTTGCTCGGGTCAAGGCTGAAGAAGTTGCTCAACCCAAGCCCCAACAACAACGTAACCAGAACAATGCGCCACGCTCCAAGGGGAAGGAGACGTTAGTTGCCGATACCAATGCACATACGCCATTAGGAAAACAAGGCAAAGCACCAAACCAACAAAGAGCACCTAAGCAATACTCGTTGAAAGAGGAGCATGTAGACACTCTGTTCCAACTTCTCTGGAAGAATAATAAATTGCAGCTCCTTGAAATTAGAAAGCCAGATGAAGCAGGAAAGGTAGACGACCCCAATTACTATCGCTATCATAGGTTCTTGGGACATCCTACCAGAAAATGTTATGTGTTCAAAGACATCTTACAAAATTTAGTGAATGCTAACGTGCTTACCCTGAAGCCGGAGCAGAAGACTGTATCCACTAACTTGATTGCGGTCCAGTTCGGTGACTTCCTCCCTATAACTGCTACAAATGGTGTTGTTCCCATCCCTAAAGGGGAAATGCACTTAAAAAATACTGACGTACATAATCAGAAGGACAGGGGGTTGGTACCCCTCACTATCCCAAAAGGAGAGATCATGTGGGTCCATTCCGACTTAATTAAAGATCAGCAGTGGACAAACACTGCGCGTAAGCAGAAAAGAGGCAAAGCTAAGTCATCTAACATGATTAGCCCTTCTGTTAATGAGAATAAGACCATCTTAAACCTCTCACCGACTCAGAGGAAGAAAGAATCGTCCTAGCGGCATACCCAGAAGGTAACCCTGGTACTTGATCGGGAAAAGCTTACTTAAGGAACTATGACCAGAATGCTCAAGAAGTCAAAGAACAGCCCCAAGACACTGGAGGTTCTGTACCAAAGAAGCCGATCGATAAAGGGAAGCAAAAAGAGCTCTGGTTCAATAAAAACCTTCACCAGGATCTTAGGGAAACGAGTGCTCCCTTCCAATTCAATGTAATGGCGTAGCTGGCCAATATACCTGCTAGGATCACCCTATATGAACTCTTGAGGTTGTCTAAAGCCACCAAAGAAGCTCTAATTGAAGTTTTGAAGAACACGGAGAGCTTTATCACTCAAGTTACTTCAATTCCTGAAGCGTCTGAAGATCAGTCCTGCCTGCAATGCTTGCAAGCAGTAAGAAGTTTACCCCGCATATCATTCACTCAGGAAGATATGCAGGTTAAGCACAAGCATGACAGACCTCTGTATTACACAGGATACATCGGCTCATCAGAGATTAGCCGTGTTCAGGTCGACCCAGGCTCAGCACTCAGCATCATGCCATTCAGAGTTATGCAAGTCTTGGGGATTCCTATGCATCGGTTGAATGCTACTCAAACTACCATCTTTGGGTTCAATGATAATAGCACTCGGCCCCTGGGAAAGATCAAACTCAGATGTCAGATCGGAGACCTTAAGTCCAAAGTAACTTGTTACATCATAGATGCAGACACGTCCTACAATCTTTTGCTAGGACGTCCATGGATACATGCAAACCGTATTATCCCATCTACTCTACATCAAGTCATAAAGTATGTCAATGATGAAGATGAAGTTTGAACCCTGATTGTGGAAAAATACCCCTTCAGAGGAGTAGAAAATTTTCACACAGATTCGGTCTTCTATTCGGAATCACAAGAGAAAGAAAATTGTTGACGGTGGCAACCAGACCCCGAAGGAGATTGTCCGTGGGAATTGAACTTTAATGTAATGGGTCCAGTCAAGAACAATAATAATGTACCGAGTGAGGGAGAGTGATGCATTAATGAAGATTTTATTTTGGCGTACTTGTCTGATGAATCTTTTAAAGGTGAACAAACAGAGAATGATCATAATGCAGGTACCAATCCATGGCACACATTATGTGCAGAAACATCACTCACATTGCCAATTAAGTTATCCTTCACTTCAGACGAAGAAGTAGAAGATGCACAAAAGGCTTTCTTCAAAGTCCCATCCAAAAGGAAAGGGCAGAGGCCGATTTATTTTGGTAAAGTTAAACCTGAACCGCTAAAACGGGGAAGTTCCGAAAAAGATGATAGAGTTCCTCAATTCCATTATCACGAACCTAACTCCCTTTGATTAATGAAGCAAATGGGGTACAACTTTAACAAAAAACAAGGTTTAAACTTTAGGAAAGGAAGGCGAATACCAATTCGAAGGTCTCTCACTCCCGAAGAAAAACCACCGGATTATTATCAAAAAACTGGAAGAGGTTAGGACTTTGTCACGACTCCCCCTATTTCAGAAAACAAAATCAGTAATTATCTACGTCAAGACCATTCATCCGGAACGTCTTCCTGGGAATCTGACGTCAGTGTCGGACCTTTCTTTAAAAGTTTGACTGTGAACATGGTCTCAACTAGTCATCTAGATGAAGATGCAGGAGGTTATGAAGAGTTAATCGAATCGACCAATGACCCTTCGATCAAGCGTCTTAACATCTTATGAGATATGAGATTCGAACAATGCGAACCACCTACTGAAGATAAAGTGATCCAGGTCAACATGGGAGATGAGCATGATCCTAAGCCCATCTTCATAGCTAAAAATTTATCATCATCTGAGAGAGAAGACCTTATATCTCTCATCCGAGAATGTATAGATGTCTTTGCTTAGAACTATGAAGACATGCCTGGTCTCGACCCGAAAGTTGCCTTGCATCGTCTTAACATCGATCCAGCTGCAAAACCCGTTAAACAGCAACAATGCCAGTTTCGTCTAGAGATCATGGAAGTAGTTGAGTCCGAAGTTAAAAAACTTATAGACTCAGGCTTTGTTAGGGAAGAACAACATCCAGACTGGGTGGCCAACATTGTTCCAGTTCCTAAGAAAAATGATAAGGTCCGAATATGCATCGACTTTCGTGACCTCAACACAGCTTGTCCGAAAGACGAATTTCCTCTTCCTATCATGGACGTCATGATTGACAATACCTGCGGATATGAAAGGATGTCTTTCATGGATGGATTCTCAGGGTAAAATCAAATCAAGATGCATCCTGAAGACGAAAAGCATACTGCATTCAGAACTCCACTGGGGGTGCATTGCTACACAGTGATACCCTTCGGCCTGAAAAACGCAGGCGCAACTTATCAACATGCAATGAACGCCATCTTCCATGAACATCTACATAAGAAGATCAAGTGCTACGTTGACGATATAGCAGTAAAGAGCCAACACAAAGGCGATCATCTTACAGACTTGAAAACAATGTTCGACATCATGCGAGCACATTAACTGAAGATGAACCCAACAAAATCATTCCTTAGGGTGTCAAGCGAAAATTTTTTAGGATTTATCGTCACATCCAAGGGAATTTCTTTTGATCCAGAAAAAGTGCGTGTTATCTAAGACACGCCTCCTCCGAAGAGTCTCAAAGAGCTCCGAGATCTACAAGGGAGGTTGGCCTACATTCGGAGATTTATATCAAATCTTTCCAGACGTTGTCAACCCTTCTCCAAGCTCATGAAGAAAGGAGTATCCTTTATTTGGGATAAGGATTGCCAAAGAGCATTTGAAGAAATCAAGGAGTATCTTACTCAACCGCCGGTTCTTATAGCCCTAATATCAGGAAAGCCATTCCAGTTGTATGTGAGAGCTATGGAACACTCTCTTGGAGCTTTGTTGGCCCAGAACAATGATCAAGGTCAAGAGCAAGCCAACTATTACCTAAGCAGGACTATGATGGGAGTCGAACACCGATACAATTGTTTTCGTCAAAAGTTGATCTTGTTGTCGAATTCATTATATCTTCGGTCGATTACAATAAATTCAAAGAAAACAGCCTTTTTATAAGACTCTTTTACACAACAAAATTGAAGATTACAACTCTTGAGAAAATAAACGCAGGATCGTTGTTTGGATCACTGCTTTTGTGGGATCTTTGCCTGTGCCGGGAGCGCTTTAGCTCGTTGACCACCGAATCACAGATTCTGATTGAATCGTGAGGGGCTTATGATTCTTCCTTCGTTATCGAAGTGAGAATTTGAAACGATATCTTATCGAAGTAAGATAGTCGTTCTTCTTGAAATCAAGTCAAAGCTTGAATGTCAAGGAATGGCTCTGAATTGAAGAACTCTGCTCTGTCTGCTCAGAAATGTGCTCTGATCAGCCTTGGATCGTACTTGTGCCAACCTCCCTCTGGAAATGATCTCGGGGGGTATTTATAGCCCTGAGACAAAACTGTCTTCTGAGACAGTATTTACTGTCTCGCTGGTCGAGACAGTGTTTGCTGTCTCGCCCAGCAAGACAGTGTTTGCTGTCTCGCCTAGCGAGACAGTAAATTTACTGTCTCGCCCGGCGAGACAGTAAAATACTATCGCGCGAGATGAATACTCCTGGCAGTTTTCGCTGTAATTGTCTCCCCACGTTTCAAACTCCGTTATTTTGGCAGTTATCAACGTGATTCTCGCCCACGACGTTCTCCACGTTCTTGAACAGTTAGTGGCCACGTGTTGGCGGTTTTCAAAGCAGTTTTGATCCTCTGAGAACTGTCTTGCGTGCGCGAGACAGTAAAAGTCTGTCTCGCTTGGGCGAGACAGTAAAGTCTATCTCGCCTGGGCGAGACAGTAAAGTCTGTCTCGCCTAGCGAGACAGTAAAGACTGTCTCGCCTGGCGAGACAGTAAAGACTGTCTCGCTGGCGAGACAACCCAAACTTGTGTTCTTTTTTTTGTATTCTGGATGTCTTCTTCCAGAGCTGAGTTTAGATATCTTTCAGCATTTTTTGATGCCTACAACAATCCAGTTGAAAAAGAATGTCTCACTTTGGTATTCGCAGTTCAAAAGATACGACATTACCTAGTTGAACAAACAATTCACGTCATCTCAAAGGTGAATCCCTTGAGAGTGCTAATGACTAAGCCATCATCCCTAAATTGCTGGCTCGCAAAATGTGCCATTCTCTTGTCACAATATGATATGCAATTCATGCCCCAAAAGGCGGTCAAGGGTCAGCGTTAGCAGACTTTTTAACTGATCACCCGGTGCCAGGGACATCTAAATTGTATGAAGAATTGCCCAAAGAAGTCGTAGAAGCTTGTATCACTCGAGAATCTACGCAAGTGTGGAAATTATTCTTTGACGGTGCATCCAGAGCAAACCCTCATGGAGCAATTACCGTGGGAGTAGGAGTGGTGTTCGTCTCCCCCAAACGGTCACGTGATCTCAAGAGGATTTTTCCTAATCAAACCCTGCACCAACAATGTGGCTGAGTATAATGCTCTGCTACTAGGAATGCAATTCGCCGAAGAACTTAATATTCGACACCTCGAGGCTTACGGTGACTCTCAGCTCATCGTAAATAAAGTTCGAGGGGAATACGAAGTACACCATGAGGACCTAATCCCGTACTACTTCGCAGTGCTAAAGCAAGCTAAGAAGTTCGAAGGGTTCTTTATTGAATATATTCCACGAGCTCAGAACGCCTACGCAGACGCTTTGGCATCATTGGCAACTTTGTTGGCATTACCGTCAGGTGCTGAAACAACGATCCCAGTCACAGGACATGAGCTATGTTGTTCCAAGATTCTTATAGAAGAGAGCTCAGATAAGACAGTGACAGGAGAAGTCTGTATGACCTCGATGGAATTTGAAGCTAGGGATTGGCGGTTTCCGTACATCGACTATGCCGTAGACAGAATTTTACCTGATGACTCTAAGGAGACGGCCACTATCAAACGAAAGGCCCTCCAATTCTATTATGATGCAATTTCTCAAACCCTATACCATAAATCACATGATGGAGTTCTGCTTAGATGTCTCTCTCAGAAAGAAGCAAAAGAGGTCCTGAAGGAAGCTCATGACGGAATGTGTGGAGCTCATAAGCCTGGAGCTAAGTTAGGCGATCGTCTCCGATGAATTTGGTATTATTGGCCAAGGATGTTCGCAGACGCAGCAGACTACGCTAAACGTTATCATGCATGCCAGATTCATGGTGATTTTATCCATCAAGCGCCGGGAAACTTACATACTACATCTGTATCTTAGCCATTTAAAGTGTGGGGTATGGATATCATGGGTCCAATTTCTCCTCCGACTTCCAAAGGACACCGGTTCATTTTGGCCGTGACCGATTATTTCTCCAAGTGGGCGGAAGCAATCTCACTAAAAGAAGTCAAGTCGAAGAATGTGGTTAAGTTTATTAAACATCACGTCATCTACCGTTTTAGAGTCCCGAGACAGATAGTTCACGATAACGGAACACAATTCGTCAGTTTTGGGTTTCAGAGATTTTGAGATAAATTCAGAATCCAAAGTGTTGTATCTACGGCATATTATCCGCCAGCGAATGGCCTTGTAGAAGCCTTTAACAAAACCATTGTGAAACTTCTTAAGAAACTCGTTTCTAAGAGCCGACGTGATTGGGACGAAAGACTCGGCGAATGTTTGTGGGCCTATCGAACAACAGTGAGGACCTCTACAAGAGCTACGCCGTTCTCCTTAGTATACGGCTATGAAGCTGTACTACCACTTGAGATTCAAATCCCTTCTCCGAGAGTCGCAATTACAACGGGACTCACAGAAGAAGAAAAACATCCACGGCATCTTCAGGAACTTGAAGCTTTAGACGGAAAGCGACTTCAAGCTCAACAGCAGATCGAACTATATCAAGCCCGTATTTCTGAAGCCTACAACAAAAAGATTAAAGAACGGATTTTCAAGAGGGGCGATTTAGTTTTAGCTCATCGAAGACCTATGGTGATGACTCACAAAACCAAGGGAAAATTTAATCTCAAATAGGAAGGACCTTTTGTGATAGAAATAGTTTATTCCAATGGAGCCTACCGTCTTATCGATAAAAAGGGCGACAGACTTATGATGCCAATTAATAGGAAATTTATCAAGAAATATTACTCGTAAGCTGCAAGTCTCTTGAGTCTAGCTGGGGGTTGCTTATTAAATGTTTGTTTGAGCGAATTGTCCTACTGCTTTGTATGTCGTCAAGTTAACATTACACCTCTGATGATTTAAGCTGTCAAGAAATATTATAATAAAGAAAATTTCCTAAGTTGTTGGATTGATTTGGTCTAGTGCAAAAGTCTCAGCAACCTAAGATGCGCACCCAAGGTTGAGAGAAAGAGCATCTAGCTTCCCTGAACGCAAGTTCTATAACTGCGTTTCAAGTCTCTTGGACACAAGTTTCAACCCTACGTTTTTGGGACAGACCCGTGTGGAGTGTATTCAAACACAGAATTCCAACTACGACAGAGAAACTTCCAGAGATCACCCTAACAATAGCAAAGGGGATCCCCAACAAATTGGAATGCGTCAGATCTCCCTGAACGCAAGCCTTATAACTACAACTCAAATCTTGGAGTTGCGTTCAAACCTGTTTGGATGCAAAGACAAAACCATGCAGCCTCGATAAGCCTGCATTCAAATCATTCGAATGCAAGGTGATAATTTTTAGAAATTCCAATATTACAACAAGACTGCAACATTCCAGACAAACACAAAAAAAATGTGCAAGAAAAGTAGCAGCAGTTCATCTCACGCAGATAATAAGTGTTTTAGAGTTATTACAAAATCAAAACAAAAAATAAGAATTGTTGGGGCTTAGAGTAAAGAGAAGCTCAGAAGATGAGCTTCTGTATTCGATATAGCTTTTTCGTGCTTCGCCAGCACTTCTTCTTTAACTCTCTTACAAAGCTCAGTATCAGCAGCAGCAGTAGAAGCCTCCCGTTGCAGCGCTTGGACGGCTTCCTTTTCAGCCTGAACTTTTGCTGCGAAGGTGGCATCCCTAAGGCTGAACTCCTCCTGAGTTAGCTCTCCTGCATTCAGTCTGGCCCTGGCTTGGCAACGTTGCTTCTGCAAGCTCTAAATACGAGCCTTCCTCTCTGAAATATCCAAAGCTCGGGCCCTAGCAGCAACTTTCTCCCTCAGCCTAGCGTTGCTAATGGCCCATTGGATTTTATGTCCTAAATCCGTGTGCTGCAACTCCTCCAGATAACGAGCGGCCCCCGAATAGCGGTATATCTTTTCATCAAAACATTAAGCGTAGAGGGGATTGACTTCTGCAAGAGCATTCAACCCTTCCACGATAGAAGCTCGAAACTAAAGGAAGGAGCCCTACCTGTGCATCACAATGGAGAAGGCGTGCTTCACCAGATTTTCTAAACGCCTAGAGAGGAAAAGAGTACAATTGGGCGATAGATAAACAGTCTCGTCAGTCACCCGCTCGAAGCCCTCGTGCGGGAAAATCACGGAGATGGGTGGAATGAGAGGAGCGTCTTCGGGAATAATAAGGCGAGCAGCAGCAGGAACCCCACCTAGCAGACAAACCAAAGCAAAGTCAGTAAAGCATATTAATGCAAACGCAGTAAGTTAGACATGCGTCAAGATCAGCCTGAACGCAAGGAATCTAGACCTGCGTTGGATCACTATGAACGTAAAACTTCTTCCTGCGTCCAAGATTAAGGGATCAACCCTTCATCTCATCAACAAACACAAAAGTTCCTTTCCGTGTTCAAGATCAAAGAACACAAGAATATGGTTTTGAACCTAAAAGTAAGAAAACGAACAGTTCTTGTCAATGAACATAGAAACTTCTCCGCGTGTTCAACATCAAGGGCTTTATTCTTCGTTACGACAATGGACATAGGAAGTTCTTTCAGCACCCAAAGTCAAGGAGATGAATAGTTTTTATCAAGAGACATGCAAATTCTTTTCACATTCAAGATTGAAGAGACGAATTAGATTCGTCATCGTCAACCAAAATCCATCTAAGGAATTTCAAGAAAACCAATCAAAGAAAAATGCTTAAGCGAAGAAGATAGCAAGGCTTACCTTGATGGCCAGGCATCGGAGGCATCGATGTCGGCTAGGAGGTAGACCTGAAGGCTTCTCCGACGACGGTATGGGGTGCTCCGTCTTTTTGTCTCCACCTGAGCAAGACTTCTTAGGGGCCATGGCTGGACGATGAAGCGAAACAGTCGAAAACCTAGAAGAAATTTGTTTCTGGGTGCAAGAAAGAAGCCTAAGCGTTTAAGGCTTTTGACAAGACCAATCGGGTTTATTTATATATATACCCGCTGTAGACGGTATAGAGTTCCAAGACTCCCGCCCTAGTATGGTCTCTTCATCATCATTATAGTCGTTTGGACTTTTGATTAGACACGGGACAAGACCCTGCGTCCATAAGATAGGCAAGCCAGACCCAAACGCAATAATCTGGAGATGCGTTCTTCCAAAAATACGCAGCCCCACTCAAGAGCATGAACACAGGGGGGTACCCCTATTTCTAGAATTGGATTCTTGGCAAATATGCTGCTTAAGTTTAAAACTTCTGCACAATTTAAAATAAAATAGTTGACAGAGTCTTTCCAATGTCAACATTAAACCTATGATGGGTTTCATTCTTACAGAGTTTGAACTTTATCTTCCTCAAAGTTGCTCCAAATGCAATACTTCCAACTTATCGACTCTCGTCAATAGAGCGATAGGTCCTCAAAGTTGCTCCGATCGCAACACTTCTAACTTATCGACTCTTGTCAATAGAGCGATAGGTCCTCAAAGTTGCTCCAAACGCAACACTTCTAACTTATCGACTCTCGTCAATAGAGTGATAGGTCCTCAAAGTTGCTCCGATCGCAACACTTCCAACTTATCGACTCTCGTCAATAGAGCGATAGGTCCTCAAAGTTGCTCCAAACGTAACACTTCCAACTTATCAACTCTCGTCAATAGAGTGATAGGTCCTCAAAGTTGCTCCGATCGCAACACTTTTAACTTATCGACTATCATCAACAGAGCGATAGGTCCTCAAAGTTGCTCCGAATGCAACACTTCTAACTTATCGACTCTCGTCAACAGAGCGATAGGTCCTCAAAGTTGCTCTGATCACAATACTTTTAACTTATCGACTCTCATCAACAGAACGATAGGTCCTCAAAGTTACTCCGATCGCAACACTTTTAACTTATCGACTCTCGTCAATAGAGCGATAGGTCCTCAAAGTTGCTCCGATCATAACACTTCTAACTTATCGACTCTCGTCAATAGAGCGATAGGTCCTTAAAGTTGCTCCGAACGCAACACTTTTAACTTATCGACTCTCGTCAATAGAGTGATAGGTCCTCAAAGTTGCTCCGATCGTAACACTTCCAACTTATCGACTCTCGTCAATAGAACAATAAGTCCTCAAAGTTGCTCCGATCGCAACTGTTTGATGGAAAATTGCAATGAAGAGAAAAAAAATTTTGACTTTGATTCCTTTAATCTTGATTACAACTTGATTACAAAAAAGAGGAGAACGAATTTGGTTCTCCCCTTTGTTTAAAACTGGGTTCTTCTTAGTAGCGATGGAGTGCCTCCTTCGATTGCTCACGTCGAAATTGCTCTCCGTTGACGATCCGACTGTATTATGTCATGGGAACGATTGAACTTCTGTGGAAAGTTTTATAAGTAACTCTTTGACGAGTTTAAGAACTCTGAACGAGTTAAAACTCTATAGATAGAGTTGTTAGAACCGAAGATTCGGTTAATGACCAAGCTAGATATTCTGCTATTTAAGAATCCTTTCAGATTTGATCTTCTGAACTTGATTCGAAAATCCTATCTCTAAGGATTTTATCTCCCTTGCCTCTCTGTGTAGTTGAGATCCGAATCGCCTCCAAACCTGTGCGGTTTAGATGCTGGAAAATCCCCTCCTTAGCTAACTTTTCCATTCCAAAAAGCCAGCCCCCTACTCAGTTGAGTTTGTTGAGTTTTTATAGGGGGATCAGAGGCTATAACTATCCTCTAAATCCACTCCTAAGTGGGTGTGATTTCCTCAGATCGTGGGGAAAATAGTTCTGGAACCGTTCGACTCAGGTTTGAATGAGTCAAACGCCCAATCTGGCGTCCAGAACCCTAACTCCGCATCTTGGAATTGAGACACGAGGTTGGGTGTTGATTGAACACTAATGAACGCGAGGGTCGCTCGTGTTTTGCTTGCTGCAGCTTGGAAACGCTGAGGTCGGATGTTGATTAAACCTTAAGAACGCGAAGGTCGTTCGCATTTGACTTGTTATAACTTGGAAACGCTGAGGTCGTGTGCACTTTTAGAGTTGTAATGCGGGGATGACTTCCGTGTTTTAGAAGAAGTTGGTTGACTTGTAACCTCTTCTGTAAGGTGTTGCGAGGACCGTCGTTCAGTAATCCTCGCTTGAGCTGTTGTAGGGTGTGAAAGTCGTCAAATTGTAACTCTCACTATTGATTGTGAAGACTACTGAATAGAGTTTTTATCAGCTGTCGGAAGTATCGTTAAAATTGTAACCCTTCTCGATCTGTGTGAAAAGTCCTCATATCGTTAAAATTGTAACCCTTCTCGATCTGTGTGAAAAGTCCTCCATTCGTAACCTTCGTTTATTAGCACGAAAGCTATCTGATTGCAGCTTTCATTATTGGAACTTGATAGGAATTAGTGAATATTTTCCCACAGCTCTCTACCAAGTAACTCACCAACTAACTCCAGCCTTTTATTTTTAAAATCATTACACTGCTCATCAGCATCTCTAATAGTTGCTAATATAATATTGGTTATGTTGTTGTCGCAACCATCAAGATCAATCATCTCAAACATGAGGTCGTGTTTGTAGCGATTATAATGCTGCGGATGCAATGATTTAGAAATCTCTTCTGTTTCGATCGTAAGGATGAATTCTGCTTCTTGATTTGAAGGAACCATTGCCTTGTAATCTCGTGGGGATCGGCTATCTATTGTGATTTTTAGACAGCCTACAGAACCCCCTCCAAAGTTTTCGAAAGTTCGCGGTTGACTGGGAAATTTTTTTAGAATACTTTGGATCCCAAAATTTCATGGATTGATTGTCCACTCCATCTGATTGGATCCCAAAATCTGCTTATAGCCATCTGATAGACTCCCTAGTGGAGTCGCTTGTTACTTTTCGATTTTGGTGACTTTGGTGGCTGACCTCAATTTTTCTCCATTTGTTTGAGGTCTTGTTGATTGCAATGCGTAGGTGAACTCTGTGTCTACGAGTTTGAACGCGTAGGTGAACTCTGTGTCTGAGAGTTTGAACGTGTAGGTGAACTCTGTGTCTGAGAGTTTGAACGTGTAGGTGAACCTCGCGTTTGGAATTTCAACCAACTCGAACGCGAGTGTCAAGTTTGGGTGGGATTCTGGCCTCGAATCCCGTCCGTTACGATTTGACAGCTCACAGCTGTCTATAAATAGACCGCTGAGGGTCAAATCAGAGTCATTCGACTCTTCTTGAAATTTTAACGAAAGTCTTCGTTCTCATCTCCGGCGAACCTCGTTCTTCTTTGTTTTGACTAGTATCAATGGCACCCAAGCTATCACTCGACCCTCCAAGTCCGACGTCACCACCGCTCAGGGGTTGACGCCATCTGCGTCGGCCGGCGACACTGCTACTCAGGCGAACATGCCGCCCTCACTTCCTTTGATCGGTGGTGAGTATGACCTCCGTGGTCATTAAACTTGCTTCGGCAAGTTCTGTTCTTTGGATCAACGAGGAAACTCGTTTCGATAACGCGGGGCTGGACTCCGTCGTTTGGTATTTTCGATGAGGAGTTCGACCTCCACGTCTCAAATTCTTAACGCGAAGTTCAACCTTCGCATCTGAACTTTGTTGACGCGAGACTCGACCTTCGCGTCTGAACTTTGTTGACGCGAGACTCGACCTTCGCGTCTGAACTTTGTTGACGCAAGGCTCGACCTTCGCGTCTGAACTTTTTTGACGCGAGGCTCGACCTTCGCGTCTAAATTTTGTTAACACGAGGCTTGACCTTCGCGTCTTCAGTCTTCAAATCAAGTTTGACCTCTGCGTCTGAGATCTAACTTTTTCCTTTGTTTTTGCAGTGCGTCATGTTACTGAGCCTCTCCCTTATCACCATCATTTTGGATATGAAGGTGGTGTGGACTCAAATATGATATTCAACCTACGCCAAGAACTTCTAGTTTTCCGAATCAAGGATAAGAGTCGCATGGAATTAATCACCCAAGCTTCTCCTGAGACCCTTAGGACATTGGTTACGGATGCTCGATTTGAGAACTCGAGCCGCAAGCTAATAGTTAAACATAGATTCCTCTTCGAGGACTATGTTGACTTCAATGCCGGCACTGCTTATGATGGGGACTATAAGTGGTTGCAGAAAGTTGGGAACCGCAACCTTTTCTTGCCCAATATGGAAAGGATGTTCCCCATATCGTACTTTCAATGCGCTTCCATCCCAAGGCGTATGGATTGGCCTCTGGTTAAGGATCAGGATGGAGTGGTTCTCGAAACCTTGACTTTTCAAGGGGTCCGCACGGTTGGTTATAACCGACTGGTGACAGCTCTACGGCCAGGATTATTTGCCAAGGAGTACCCTATCGGCGAAGTGGCTAGTCCAGCAAACACCTTCGTCAAGAAATTTTTGGCCCATAAAGGAGAATTTCCTGCGCAAGGATTTAGAACTCCTGGTTGGGTTCATTCTCCGGTGACAGGGTGGTGGACCCGGATGACCAAGTTCGTTTTGGACGAATTGGATGCGCCTTTCACTCAAGCTTGCTTAAAGATTCCGGTACGGGCCACCAAGTTCGGGATTGTTCAGAGCCACTTTCATTTCTTCTCCATATTAGAGAAGTATAATCCTGAAACTTGTACTTTCTTCACCCCTGTGGGGGAATTAGGCTTCGCTCTCCACGAGATGCATGAAGTCTCGGGTCTTCTTCTTGGGGACTTACCGTACGAAGAATTTATTCCGGGATCGACGGAACATGAAATTTTGAAGAAAACGAGCCTTGAAATTTACTCCACCTTATGGGAAGTCATGTGTCACTTCCACATCTGTATGCAACAGACAGGGGCTTGAGGAAGCGGCATTAAGCAAGTGTCTTGGGCGGAATATTTATTCCAGAACTTGACCAATAAGGGAGCCTCAGTGTCCAAGTTATCCGTAAGCACTTTGGAGGAGGTCCAGGCCCGAATCGACGATGCTACTTCTCATTATACCAATGAGGCCAAGGAAGATGTTTTCCCAGCTCATACAGAGTTTGAAAGTTTCCACTACCAAGCTTTGCTCCCTATTTCTGATACGGCGCTCTTGGTTGGATATTTGATGCTATGGCTCAAGCGGTGCGTCGTTCCTACCAGGCCGATCGATGCTCTTGCTGTTGAGGTGATCTACCCCGCTGTTCTCCTGGAGCATGGGAGACCATTGAATCTGTTGTACGCCATGGTGGGCCGTTTGCAGAGTGGTCTGCGGGAGTTGGCCTTGGATTTTGTTGACGTCACCGAGGTGGAGTCTGGGGGCCACAAAGCTTTCAAAACTCCCAATCCCCAAATAACATTGCCATATACCTATCTGATGGCTTGGTATGTGCTCCATTATCCTCCTCTAATGAGTGCGGCCTCTTCCACGGGGGACTTATTCATCCCGTTTGTGCAACGATTAGAATCTGCAAAATGGGAAGGGGGATACATGGTTAGAATTTGACAGATTTTGTCACGGGACACCCACTACCATATATGGCGTTGTTTCCTCGATTTTGAAGGTGGCGTCTATGGAGCAGAATATCAGGACGTAGCAGGTTCTAACGGATTCACTCAGCTGAGCTGGGGTGTTTTCCATTGGCTGCTCTCCATCAGGCCAGGTTACTTGATCTTCCGGCAAGGCGCTCACTGTTTCCTCGAGCCCTACCAGCCTTATAGGTTCGCTCGCCAATTTGGGTATGATCAGTTGTATGTTGGGAACCCTCGTCCTCAGCTCTCAGCTGTGGGCAACATATATGAAGGGGCCAGGGCTTGGTACTATTCTGTGGCAGGTTGTACCAGAGCGACTTTCAGGCTTCCCCACAAAACGCCCAACTCCTATACCTCCATGAGCTTCTGCAATTGGTATTTCACCGCTTCACGGACTCCCAATTACAACTTGAATTCATCTTGCCTGAAAGACATTAGGCATATGTATGCTTCAAGGAGGGGGTCAAAGACATCCCGCTTGAGGGGGATTGATGAGTTCCTATCCATTGAGAATCAGCCTGCTGGACAGGAAGAGGAACAAGCAGCTGAGCCTATTCCAATGGAGGAACAACAAGTGGTTGAGTCTCCCATGATGAGAGCGGTGGGGAAAATGAAACTCTCTGCGGATGAAGCCAGCCGATACGATAAACAGATCCGCCGGAAGCTGAAGGTTGATTCTCCTCCCCCTAAGGGCCAGCAAAAATCCAAGTTGATGGCTGATGCTATCAGAGCTGCTGAAGATGAAAAACAACATGAATCTTCCATTGCAGGCCTGCCACATAGAGCTGGACTTCGTTCTCATGGCCCAGCCTTATCAAGTGAGGCTTCTTCTTACCATCCCACTGAAGACGAAGAGGGCGAATTAATGGCTGTAGATGCAGAATCTACTCCAGTGATGGACCTTCCTAAGTCTCCTGCATCGGAACCAGGGGGTCTCGAAGAGAATCCATCCCCTCCTCCTTCAGCACTAATGCCGCAAGCTGGTGGTTTAAGTCGTAGTCCGACAACGGGACTTATGACTAAACCAGCTACTGGCACAAATCTTCCTGAACCTTCCACTACCCGAGATGATGAGGAGCGAGTTGATTATGAAGGCTCCTCGATTGGTGATGAAGCTGATGAAGATAGAGTTGGTGAGGATGCTGAAGTTAGCAACTTGCCAGGTGATGATGTGGAAGATGAAGAGCATAATTCCATGGACGACATAACCATTTTTGATGATGCTCCCAAGGCTCCATCGGATAAACCATCTGGTTATATTCCTTTCTATCTCACCGGTAAGCTTGGTTTGTTTCGACTTCTTCCACATGCTTTTTTCGCGTTCCGACCATTTTTTCGTGCAGGTTCACCTACTCCTAGGACTACTTCTGCTGCTCCTTTAGAGTAAGAACCTGTGTCGGCGTCGATTTCTTCGCCAGAGCAACATTTACCTGGCTCATCCACGGTAGCTGCTTCACCGGCCACATTGCCCGAGACTATAGTTGCAATTTCTCCTTTGGAACAACAGCTCGTGCCAGTGTCAGCTCCTGCACAAGAGCAGCCTCTACCTGCCTCATCTACTGTAGCCGCTTCACCTACCGCATTGCTGAAGATCTTGCTTACTCCAACAGAGGCACAACCAAGCGCATCTCAGGCAAGAGCGATGATGCCTTTGACTTCAAGCCCCTCACAATTGAATATTTCTACCGCTTCTGCAGTTTCAGCACCAGGATCCCTTGCACCAATTTCGATGGCTAGAGGGGCGTCTTCGGCTGTGGTTTCCAGTCTCGCTAATGCACCTGAATTTCTTCAGATCTCTCTGGTATATCTAAATAGCCTCACGAAGATGGTGGTTGAATACATGGTGAATGGCCGGGGAACTTTGAACTCCTTTCGACCTCTTCTGGAGGCAGGCTTGAACGGAGTTAGGAGCGTGGGCAACACTCAGTGGTTCGAGCGCTGTTCAGAAATTATTCTCTGTTTGTAAGAGCAATTACAGCGTTTCGAGACATTAGGCCACAAAGAGCTTTAGCCGAAAATCATGTCCACTTTGGCTGGTCTTTAGGTCGCCGAAGTAGCTCGCCGAGAAGCGATAGAACGAGACTTAGCTGAGAAAGAGCGTCAGGTCGTGGAGCTTCGTGAGCGTAACATTCGGAAGCGAGAAGAATTAGAGCGCTCAACTGCTTCAATGAATTCGCTTCGGGACAGACTTGTTGAAGCTGAAGTTAAAGTCCTACTATTGAAGGCTGAACTCTTCCGTGAAGAAAACATTATCAATATCTTCAGTGCCCAAAATGCAAACGGTACTTTGGAATATCATTCACAGGCCTAAACCCTAGCACAGGCCAGGAACGAAGCGGCGGCCATCATCATACCCAGTGAGGATGAACTCCGGGCGAAGGCTGAAGCCATAGTGCGAGCTACCCACGAGGAGGAGTTAGCTGAAGTTAAGGCTCAGCTTATCTCTTTTGATTTAATGCGTGAGTGAATTTGGTTTTTGTAATGTTCTTTTGACAAGAACAAGTTTGTTTTGTATCACTTTCTTCTAACTCTTGAATAAATGTGATATTGATCCCTCATTGTTTCTTGTATTTGTCATGTTTTTATTTTAAGTAACAAATCACGAGAAACGCCTGAGGTGTATTCATGACTTAGTATAGATCTCCAGGATAGCCCGGATTTGGAAAGTTTCCTTTATTATCATTTAAGATAACTCTAGAGAACTTCACAATGTTGGGGATAAATGTTAAATCATTCTCCTGGAACAGAGCTAAAGAGTAGAATTCTTCCTGTGTTATTTTGACTTTAAACACTGAAAGAAGTCTATAGGCGCCAGAGGTGTAATTTTAACTTGGCATGGACTTTTTTCCTGTGGGGAGATTCTGAACTTTTCCTTATTATCACTAAGGGGCTGTTCGTTTCGCAATTTTTTTGGGAAATCAAAGAATAGGAAACCTATTTCCTATAATAATTGTTTTGAGGTTGTTTGGTTGGTTTAAAAAAGAAGGAAATTATAGAATAGGAGATGAGATGAGATGAGTTGTCACCTTATTATTGGATGATGTGAGTGATTTTTAAAAAAAAATTGTTTTGAGGTTGTTTGGTTGGTTAAAAAAATAAGGAAATGAATTGGAGGTATATTATTGGATGATGTTTTGAGGTTGTTTGTGTTTGGTTCGTTTTTAAAAATAAGAAAATAGATGAGATGAGATGAGTTGGAGGTATATTATTGGATGATGTGACATATACTTAAAGAAATCAATTTCTTGTTTTTTTTTGAGGAAATGGATGGAAGTGAAGGTTTAATGAGATGAGATGAGTTGTCACAATATTATTGGATGGTGTGTGTGATTTTTAAATATGGGATAAGATGAGTTGTGATGAGTTGGATGATGTGACATATTTCTTGTGTTTGGTTTATTTTTAAAGGTAAGAAAGGGGATGAAATGAGATGAGTTGGAAGATAAAAATAATATTTTATTAGATGTTGTGGGTGAGTTTTAGGGATGGAAATGGATAAAAATATTATTTTATTGATTTCCTTGTACGATTTCCTTTTCTTGGTTTTTAGGAAACCAACCAAACGGGCCCTAAGGGTAGTTCTGGAAAGTACTTAGTCCATTGGGGATCTTATGAGAACACCTCTTATATAGCGGGATAAAGAGGGTTCAAATAAGAGGGTTTAGACTGTTAGAGGTGTGAGGTTAACATAACAGGAAAGGACGTTGCGATCAGAGCAATTTTGAGGACTTATAGCTCTATTGGGGAGAGTCAATAAGTTGATTTTTGTCAGAGGTGTAATTTTAATGTGACATCTGAGAGAATGCGATCAGGGCAATTCTGAGGGCTTATCGCTCTATTGGGGAGAGTCGATAAGTTGGTTTTTTCAGAGGTGTAATTTTAACGTGACGTGAGAGAGATTGCGATCGGGGCAATTCTAAGGACTTATCGCTCTATTGGGGAGAGTCAATAAGTTGGTTTTTGTCAGAGGTGTAATTTTAACGTGACATCTGAGAGATTGCGATCGGGGCAATTTGAGGATTTATCGCTCGTGACATCTGTGGGGAAAAATCCTTTTGTGTCTTGCTGGGGAGAATTACTAAGTGTTTTGTCATCAGAACGATGAATTGTAATACTTATGATTTGAACAAGATTTTAGGATTTTTATTACCCTACTGAAAAGGAGTTGACAAACTGATTATTGATTGCTCTGCTAAAGAGAGCTAATAAATTGACAATAATCTGAGTGATTTTGAAGACTTATCGTTCTGTTTATGAGAATCAATAAATGGATTCTGACAAAGGAGCTATAGCCCTACTGGTATTTTGTACCAGCTAAAGTCAAACTCTGTGGTGATGAAAATCGTTTGGGGTGTAATATTAACCCAATGAGGATTTAGATTCAGTTGAAAAGTAACAGAGGTTTTGGTTAACATCCTGTTAAGGGGGTTCATGCCTTTGAGGATTTAGAAGAAAGGCAAAGCTAAGATGACCTTCGCATTTGAGGTTCGAAATGCGAGGTTGTAGACCCTTGTAACGCTGGCTTGAGCCTTGTGCGTGGGCATTTGAACGCGGTAGTGAGCTTCGCGTTTTGAAAATGGTTAGGATTCTTTCCTAGAATCCCGTGCCATCTCAACAGCTTGACGGCTGCTATAAATAGACCTGAGTGGTCACGTAAAGAGTCACTTGACTCTCAAAATTTTTGGCTATTTCCAAGAACGAGAACTCTCGTTTGATTTTGACGAGATCTCTGACGAACTCTATCTCCATTAATCGTCGACGTCTCCTCCGACCGATTGCATCAATGACGCCTCGAAGAGTAGGCTCGAGCTCCAAGAAAGTCCCCGGAGCGACTTCCAAAACGCCGTCGGCTGAGGACACCGGCGGTGTTCTTGTTCCTGCGGGAACGTCACCGTCAACGCTGCCGTCGTAGGGTCCTCCCTGTCGTGGTGAGTACTGACCGAAATAACTTGCCTTGGCAAGTTCTCTGAAAACCCTAGATGGGTTTTTGATAACAAGGAAGATGACTCGTTTCTATTCAATGAAAACGCGGAGTTGGGACTCCATGTGGGTCTTGACTCTCGCGTTCAAGTTTTTCAACACGAGGTTCGACCCTCGCGTTTTGAGTTTCTGACACGGGCTCGACCTCCGCGTCTGAAATTTTTAACACGAGGCTTGACTCTCTCGTTTTGAGATTTATGATTCTGTTTTTACATTAGTAACTTGTTTTCAGCTACTAATTTCTGCTTTTGATTGTGCAGTGCTTCTTCCAAACGTGCCGCTTTTACAAGAGCACCATTTTTGGTATATTGGCGGACCTAACACGGATGAAGTCTTCAGTCTCCAGGACAGAATTTCGTTGTGTACTCTCTCTTACTCGGAGAGGACGGACATGATTAAATTCCCCATATGTTCTACTCTCAGGATTCTGATTACTGATATAGACATGGGGACCCCTGCTGGTCGTGTCTAATTTCCCAAACCGGCGTTCATATTCGGAGATTGTATACCAATTGATGATCACCTCATACATGCAGAAGATTCGAAGCTATTACAGAGAGTTGATAATCGCCTCTTCTTCCTTCCAAACATGAAGAGGATGTACCCACTCTCTTACTTTTTGAATGCAAGCTGTTGTTGGGGTCTGACTTTCGACATAGTCAAAGAGAAGGAGAATGTGTCGCTTGGATCCGGTTGGTGAGCTCGTACACAAATCGAAGGGCAACTCAAGGGATTGAGACCTAGTTTATTTGAGAAGAAGGATCAGGTTCTGGAGATGCCGCGTCCAGCGAACATTTTTATTCGCTAATTCCTTGCAACCTAGGGTGAATTTTCTACCTAGATGTTCAGATCCCCTGGATGTATTTGTTCTGGAGAAGGAGGTTGGTGGACCCGCATGATTGACTTTGTTCTTGAGGAACTTAAGGAGTCGCTCGCTCAATCGGGTCTTACGGTTCCCGTGTTAGCTACTCGACGGGGTGTCGTGCAGAGTTATCACAACTTCTTCGCTATGTTGGAGAAATATAACCCTGATAGCTGTACGTTCTTCACACCTACAGGAGAGTTAGGTTTTGCTCTTCATGAGATGCAAGCAGTGTCGGGGTTACCGCTTGGAAAAACGCCCTATGAGGAGTTCATCCCCACCACCGAGGAGCTTTCCTTACTGAAGGCGGCTCACCTGGAAATCTACGCTACTTTCTGGGAGTTGACGTGTCACTTCCACATATGTGCCTAAGTCTTTGGGATGCGTGGTGGGGGAATCATGCATACCACGTGGGTGAAATACCTTTTTCAGAACTTAAACCGGAAAGACGTAGCCGTATCTCGTGTTGCAGCTATCTCTCCTAAGGAGGCCAAAGCTCGGATTAAGGCTTCTAATGCCATCTACAAACAGAGCATGCAGAAGATGATTTCGAGGCTGGTGTCGAGTTTGAAAGTTTCCACCACCAAGCCACGGTCCCTATTTCTGACACGGCTCTTCTTGCAGGCTTCTTCATGGTTTGGTTGAAGCGGTGCGTAGTACCGTCAAAACCAACTGAGGCGATATTAGCTGAAGTTGTGTACCCAGCTACTTTACTAGCGCATGGGAGACCTGTGAGTCTCCTTACTGCTATGGTCGGCTGCATGCAGCATGACCTGAGGATGTTGACCTCAGAACTTCTCAACGCTTCAGGAATTAAGACTACCAAGAAGAAAGCCGGGAGAACTCCTCCACTATGTGTACCAGTGCCGTATACATACTTGGTGGCCTGGTTCGTGCTGCATTGTCCCTCACTGATGACGGGAGTATACGAGGGCAATGACACTTATATTCCCTTTGTACAAAGATTGGAGTCGGCCACGTGGACTCATTCTTATATAGTTTGGGCTCGACAACTCCTATGTCGAGAAGACAATTATCGGTTTTTCTATTGCGCTCCTATTTGACGGAGCTGACGTAGAAAATACCCTCTTCATGGACTTGCTTTTTGAGGGCTCGTCTTCTTTGGAAGAGGGCACATTTAGCTGGCTTCTTATGATCAGGTTGGGCTACCTGGTCTATCGCTTGCGGGAGAAGTGCATCATCGAGCCTTACATGCCTTCTAGATTTGCTAGGCAATTTGGATATGATCAACTTTACGTTGGCAATCCTAATCCGGCCCTGGCTCAAGTTGGGAATTTGTATGAGGGAGCCCGCGCATGGTACTTCTTTTCCGCCGGGAGAACCCATGCGTAATTTACTTTACCTAACTCGCCGCCTGGTTGTTCTACCGTTGTAGATTTTCGTAACTGGTTTGAAGAAGTTTCCCAAATCCCTGACTATGATATTTACACCTCCAGCATAAGTGAGATTCGGGAGTTGTATCGCTCGAGGAGCAGATCTTTGAGTACTCGTTTACCGGGGATAGAAGAGTACCTATCCTGTGAACAGGAAGCATCCAGAGTCGTTGAAGTTCCCAGAGAGCTGTCCACCGTAGAACATTCTGAACAAGAGGTTCCTACGGGGATCAAAGAGGGAAAACTGATTGCTGACTCTCCCGGAGAACAGACAACTGAGGAGATTCCTGCAGAAGCGCCTGTTTCTGAATCTTGCTGTTTAAAATCGGGTAAGAAGGCTCTTTCTGCTGCTGAGCAAGGCGAGTATGACAGGAGGGTTCGTAAACGATTGCCCATCATGGCCAAAACTTCGAAAAGGGCTAAGTTGATGGGGGATGCGATAAGATTGGCGCGTGCTGCATTTCCTGAGAACAGAGAGGATACTATGCTTCCAGCCGCTTCTCCTAGTCTTGAAACGACAACCAGTGGGCAGGAAGCGACTATCTCAGGCCCAGTGTCAGATATGGTCAAAAAGTTATTATCTGAAGCCACGCACAGCCTTACTCGCACTGATTATGCAAATTGTTTTGTTTATCCAACTGCTCCACCTCCAAGCTCAGAAACTTTGAGGGAGCTCATCGAACAACTAGAGCGTTGGATGCAAATGACTATCGATGTTGTTAGCCTCGGAGGTGTGAGCTTCAAGGCTTTTGAACCCCACCTGCTAGAATGTCTCGCCAAGATTAGGAACCAGGGGAATGCATCATGGACCGAGAATTATCGTGAGAACATTATTATTTTGGAGTATGAGCTGGAGTTCCTTTCCATGCTGCAACGTGACGACATAAGACCAGAAGTGGATCGGGCTCTTTCTGAGGCCAGGGCTTTAAAAGCACAACAGCAAGAGGCTCTTCAGAAGAGTTTATCTAAAACAGAATCTCATCTTGCTCGCCTGCGTGGGGAACATTTCCAGGTACAAGGGGACATGAGCAATCTTGTTGTGGGTCTCCGGGATACCGCAGCAGAACTTGCTCGTGCTGGTGTTGAGCTACCTCACATAAATGCTCAGCTAGCTGGTGGTATGGAAATTTTAAAAGGGTTAGCTATTTACTGTGATGGACTCTTCAAATGCTGTTGCGACGAAATTATTACTGCCGACAAACTTTGGCGAGAGCTTGCAGAGGCAACGCCTAATGAAGAGGAGCTCAAGAGCAAGATAACTGAAGAAATCAGAAAGGCTCGCGAGGAGAATATATCAGCGTTGAAATCTAAACTCAAGTCTTTTAGACTGATGAGTCCCGATGCTTAGGATTTGCACTGCTTTTTGGTGAAGGAATAAATTTGTATCATTTTCCTTTCGATTGTTTTCACCTTTGTATTCAAATTAACAATATTGAGTGGAAATAATATCATTTTGGTTTTCATCATCTCTTTTGTTAAGATCTGATTCAAGACAATGAAAAGTAATACAAATGCTGTAAGTGTAATGTTAACTTAGCATGAAAATGAAATTCTCTTTATTACTACTTAGAATAGTTTTAGAAAATTTCAATCGTCAGAGGTGTAATGTTAACATGACGAAATACAAACAGAATTACACCATAAATAGGCAACCCCCAGCCTGATTTAGCTGGGGTTTAGGGGGCTACATGATTTACGGGATGTATCTCTTTAGGAATTTCCCATTAATTGGCATTATGAGCCTGTCTCCTTTTTGATTGATGAGGCGATATGCTCTGCTCGAATAGACTGAATCTATTACGAAAGGCCCCTCCTATTTCGGATTGAACTTCCCTTTGGTTTTGTGTGTCATCACCATGGGTCATCTGTTGGCCAAAACCAAATCGCCTTTGTTGTAGGCTTTGGAAATACGAGCTTGATACAGTTCGATCTGCTGCTGGGCTTGAAGTCGTCTGTCGTCTAGGGCTTCAAGTTCTTGCAGACGCCGTTGATGTTTTTCTTTCTTTGTTAGTCCCGTCGTGATCGCGACTCTCAGAGAACGGATTTGGATCTCTAATGGTAATACAGCTTCACAGCCATATACCAGAGAGAATGGTGTAGTTCTCGTAGGGGTCCTCACCGTTGTGCGGTAAGCCCACAGACATTCGCCGAGCCTTTCATCCCAATCACGTCGACTCTGGGAAACAAACTTCTTGAGAAGTTTCACTATGGTTTTGTTGAAAGCTTCTGCAAAACCATTTGCTAGCGGATAATATGCCGTAGATGCGACACTCTGGATTTTGAATTTGTGACAAAACCTCTGAAACCCAAAACTGACGAATTGTGTCCCGTTGTCGTGAACTATTCGTCTCGGGAATCCAAAATGGTAGATGACATGATGTTTGATGAACTTGATTACGTTTGAAGTCTTGACTTCTTTCAACGGGATTGCCTCCGCCCACTTGGAGAAATAGTCGGTCACGGCCAGGATGAACCGGTGTCCTTTGGAGGTCGGAGGAGAAATTAGTCCCACGATATCCATGCCCCACACTTCGAATGGCCAGGATACAGATGTGGAATGTAAGTTTCCGGGTGCTTGGTGGATGAAATCCCTATGAATTTGACACGCGTGACAACATTTAGCGTAGTCAACCGTGTCTGAGAACATCTTTGGCCAGTAATAGCCAATTCGACGGAGGCGATCTCCTAATTTAGCTCTGGGTTGATGGGCTCCGCACATTCCGTCATGAGCTTCTTTGAGGGCCTCTTTTGCTTCTTTCTGAGAGAGGCATCAAAGTAAAACTCCATCATGTGATTTATGATACAGGACTTGAGAGACTGCATCGTAATAGAATCGGAGGGCCTTCCACTTGATGGCGGCCGCTTCTTTAGGATCGTCGGGTAAAATTCCGCACAGGGCGTAGTCGATGTATGGAAATCGCCAATCTCTAGATTCGAGCTCCATGGAGGTTGTACAGACCTCTCCTGTCATTGTCTTGTCTGAGTTTCCCTCCATAGGAATCTTGAAGCAGTATAGTTCACGTCCGGTGACTGGGATCGTTGTTTCGGCACCTGGCGGTAATGCCAGCGAAGTTGCCAATGAAGCCAAAGCATCTGCGTAAGCATTCTGGGCTCGTGGAATGTATTCAATGAAGAATCCTTCGAACTTTTTAGCTTGCTTTAGCACTGCGAAGTAGTACGGGATTAAGTCCTCTTGACGTACTTCGTATTCCCCTCGAACTTGATTTACGATGAGCTGAGAGTCACCGTAAGCCTCGAGATGCCGAATATTGAGTTCTTCGGCCTGTTGCATCCCTAGTAGTAGAGCATTATACTCAGCCACATTGTTGGTGCAAGGTTCGATTAGGGAGAATCCTCTTGGGATTATATGACCGTTCGGAGAGACGAACACCACTCCTACTCCCGCGGTAATTGCTCCATGAGGATTTGCTCTAGACGCACCGTCGAAGAATAATTTTCACACTTGTGTAGATTCTTTAGTGACACAAGCTTCGGCGACTTCATCAAGCAATTCTTCATACAATTTAGATGTCCCTGGCACTGGATGATCGGCTAAAAAGTCTGCTAATGCTTGACCCTTGACTGCTTTTTGGGGCATGAATTGCATGTCATATTGCGACAAGAGAATGGCCCATTTTGCGAGTCGGTAATTTAGGGATGATGGCTTCGTCATTAGCATCCTCAAGGGGTTCACCTTAGAGATGACGTGAATCGTTTATCCGACCAGGTAATGTCGCATTTTTTGAACTACGAATACCAAAGCGAGATATTCTTTTTCGACCGGATTATATCGGTGTTCGGCTCCCATCATGGTTCTGCTTAAATAATAGATGGCTTGCTCTTGACCCTGATCATCGTTCTGGGCCAATAAAGCTCCAAGAGAATGTTCTATAGCCCTTACATATAACAGGAACGGTTTTTCTGATGTCGGGGCTACGAGAACTGGCGGTTGAGTGAGATATCTCTTAATTTCCTCAAACGCTTTTTGGCATTCTTCATCCCAAACAAAGGACACACCTTTTTTCATAAGCTTTGAGAAAGGTTGGAAGCATCCCGAGAGATTAGATATGAATCTTCGGATGTATGCCAATCTGCCTTGCAGACCTCTGAGCTCTTTGAGATTCTTTGGCGAAAACATGTCTTGGATGGCGCGCACCTTCTCTGGATCCAGAGAAATTTCCTTGGACGTGACAATAAATCCCAGGAATTTTCCACTTGATACTCCGAGAAACGATTTCGTCGGGTTCATCTTCAACTGATGTGTTCACATGATTTTGAACATTATCTTCAAATCTGCAAGATGATCACCCTTACGTTGACTTTTCACCGCTATATCGTCAACGTAGCACTCTATCTTCTTACGCAGATGTTCGTGGAAGATAGTGTTCATCGCACGTTGATAAGTTGCACCTGCGTTTTCAGACCGAAGGGCATCACTGTGTAGCAATACACCCCCAGCGGTTTTCTGAATGCAGTATGCCTTTCGTCTCAGGATACATCTTGATTTGATTATACCCGGAGAATCCATCTATGAAAGACATCCTTTCATATCCACAGGTGTTGTCAATCATGACATCGGTGATGGGAAGTGGAAACTCGTCTTTCGGGCAAGCTGCGTTAAGGTCGTGGAAGTCGATGCATATACAGACCTTACCATTTTTCTTAGGCATTGGATTAATGTTGGCCACCCAGTCCGGGTGTTGTTCCTCTCTGATAAAGCCTGAGTCTATAAGCTTTTTCACTTCAGACTCAATTGCTTCCATGATCTCTAGACGAAACCGGCGTTGTTGTTATTTAACGGGCTTAGCATCCGGATCAATGTTGAGACGGTGCATAGCCACTTTTGGATCGAGACCCGGCATGTCTTCATAATTCCAAGCAAAGACATTTATATATACTCAGACGAGAGATATAAGATCTTCTTTCTCAGGGGGTGATAAGCTTTCGCTTATGAAAATTGGTTTATGGTCAGATTCATCTCCCATGTTGACCTGGATTACTCTATCTTCAGTGGGTGGTTCACGTTGTTCAAAACACATATCCCATAAGATGTTAAGATGCTTGATCCATGGGTCGTTGGTCGATTCAATTAACCCTTCATTACCCCCTGCATCTTCATCTGGGGTGACTAGTTGAAACCATGTTCACAGTCAATCTTTTAAAGAAAGGTCCGACGCTAACGTCAGACTCCTAGGAAGATGTTCCGAACGAATGATCCCGTCACAAATAGTTACTGATTTTAGTTTCTGGAACAGAGGGAGATGTGACATAGCCTAAGCCTCTCCTGGTTTTTTGGTAATAATCTGGGGGTTTTTACTTCGGGGGTCAGAGACATCTGAATTGGTGTTCGTCTACCTTTCCTAAAGTTAAGACCCTGTTTTTCACTAAAGTTGTACCCCATTCATCTCATTAATTGGACAGAATTAGGTTCATGGTAATGGAATTAAGGAATTCCATCATCTTTTTCCGAACTTCCACGTTTGAGTGGTTCAGATTTAACTTTACCGAAGTAGATCGGCCTCTGCCCTTTCCTTTTGGATGAGACTTTAAAGAAAGCCTTCTGTGTATCTTCTACTTCTTCATCTGAAGCGAATGATGACTTGATTGGCAACGTGAGAGATGTCTGTGCACATAATTTGTGCCAAGGTTGGTACCTGCATTATGATCATTCTCTATTTGTTCATTTTTAGAGGACACATCAGACAAGTACGCCAAAATAAAATCTTCATTAATGCACCATTCACTCCCGCTTGGTATATTATTATTACTCTCACCCGGACCTATTACATCTAGATTCAGTTCCCACGGGCCATCTTCTTCGGGATCCGGTTCAATGTCGGCTTCATTGCCACTGTCTACATCTTCTTTCTCCTGGGATTCCAGGTACAAAACGGAGTCGGTGTGAAAGTTTTCTACCCCTCGGAAGGGATATTTCTCCGCAATTAGGGTTCAAACTTCTCCTTCATCATTGGCATATTTCATGACCTGATGCAGAGTAGACGGGACAATGCGGTTTGCATGTATCCATGGTCGTCCTAGCAAAAGATTGTAGGACGTGTCCGCATCTATTATGTAACAGGTCACCTCGGACTTAAGGTCTCCAATTTGGCTTCTGAGTTTGATCTTCCCTAGGGCCGAGTGCTGTTTGCATTGAACCCAAAGATGGTGGTCTGGGTAGTGTTCAACCGGTGCATAGGGATTCCTAAGACCTGCATGACCCTGTATGGCATGATGTTGAGCGCTGAGCCCGGGTCAACTTGAACACGGCTGATTTCTGACGACCCAATGTACCCTGTATAATACAGAGGTCTGTCATGCTTGTGTTTGACCTGCATATCTTCTTGAGTAAAGGATATGCAGGGTAGGCTTCTCGTCGCTTGCAGACATTGCAAAGCAAGGCTGGTCTTCAGAAGCTTCAAGAATTGGAGCAACTTGCGTAATGAAGCTGTCCATATTCTTTAATGCTTCAATTAGAGCTTCCTTGGTAGTTTTGGACAACCTCAGGAGCTCATATAGTGTAATTATGGCCGGTATATTGGCCAGTTGTGCCATGACGTTGAATTGAAAAGGAGTGCTTGATTCCCCGGGTTCCCGATGAAGATTTTTGTTGAACCGGACCTCCTTTTGTTTCCCTTTGTCAACCGGCTTCTTTGGCACAGAACCCCCAGCGTCTTGGGGTTACTCTTCAACTTCTTGAGTATTTTGATTGTAGTCTCTCAAGTAAACTTTTCCTGACCGAGTGCCAAGGTTGTCTCCTGGGTACGCTGCTAGGGTAATCCTCTCTTCTTCTGAATCAGTGAGAGGTTTGAGGTGATCATCATTCTCAGTCATGGAGGGGCTAATCATGTTAGAAGACTTAGCCTTGCCTCCTTTCTTCTTTGACGAGGTATTTGTCCACTGTTGATCTCCTAGCAGGTCCGGGTGGACCCACATGATTTCTCCTTTTGGGGTGGTGAGGGGTACTAACCCCCTGCCTTTCTGACCATGCAAGTCAGTGTTTTTCATATGCATCTCCCCTTTGTGGACGGAAATGATGCCATTTGCAGCTGCTACTGGCGGGAAGTCGCCGAATTGGACCGCTATCAAGTTGGTAGACACGGTTTTCTGTTCGGGCTTCAGGGTGAGCACATTTGCATTTACTAGATTTTGTAAAATGTCTTTAAAGACATAACATTTTCTGGTAGGGTGCCCCAGGAACCTGTGATAGCGACAATAGTTAGGATCATCAACTTTTCCTGCCTCATCCGGTTTCCTGACTTCGGGAAGTTGCAGTTTGTTGTTCTTCTGAAGTAGTTAAAACAAAGTATCCACATGTTCTTCCTTGAACGAATACTGCTTGGGTGCTCTTTGCTGATTGGGTGCTTTGGCTTGCTTCGTGGGAGGCGGTACCCGCGTGTTGGCGTCGGCTGCCAAAGTCTCCTTTCCCTTAGATCGCTGGGCATTGTTCTGATTGCGTTGTTGCTGCGATTTGGGTTGCGATACTTTATCAGCCTTTACTCGAGCAATAATCTCTTCAGCTTGTTCTCCCTGCGAAACCAGTTGTCTCCAGGAACGACACTTTGCTACTCCTATCTGGGCAAGGAGCTGAGTCTGCAGGTTGTGCCTGCAAGTTTCAACCAAGGTTGATTGGGTCATACCTGAGGGGCATCGCAATGCCATGCTGCGAAATCTCTCTACGTAAGCCTTGATAGACTCTCCTTTCTTTTGCTTAGTGGCGAGAAGAGTTGGGACCGAGACCTCTGTGTCGTCCTTAAAGAACCTGGCCAAAAATAGCCTTTCTAAATCTACCCATTTTTTAATAGATCCAGTAGGCAGCTTCATAAACCATTCAAAGGCCACCCCTTTAAGAGTGCCGATGAACAAGCATGTCAGGATAGCGTCGTTCGCTACCACATCTCCAGTCTGTGACTTAAAGTAGTAGATGTGCTGATTCGGTGATCTTGTGCCATCTAACGGTTGCAGAGTTGGGGCCTTAAACTTTGGTGGGTAGGGGGCCGTGCCCCACTCAGCAGGATAAGGTCGTACTACTCCCTCTTCACGAAGCTCGCTCCTGTTAGCGATTGCATTGAGTCGAGCCTCTAATTCGTCCACTTTAGTAGATTGGGGATGCAGTTCTCTTTCTGTCTCCTTCTCATTTTCAGAGGAGCATTCCAGGTTGTGAGTTTCTCGATCTGAATGTTCAGTCGCTTTTTGTTTTCCCTTCGATGTGGTTCTCCGGGAAGATTCAGGTCTTTGGCCTTTTTCAGCAAGGAGCTGGGCTAACATGTCCTTCATCTGAAGAAGGGTCTCCTGTTGTGCTTGGAGTATGACGTGATGTTCGTCTACTCTTTTGGCTAGGTCTTCATGATTTCCTGACGTATAAGCGGAGACTTCACGAGCCACAACAGAACTGGAAGATTGAGATTCGGCTATCGCCGAATGTTCATCATCAGAGGAAATTCCTTTGGCTAACCTCTGGTAGTTAACCTCGCGAATAGCTCCTGTTCGAGTTCGGGTGTGTCGGTATACCCCCTCAAACTCTTCACATATCTCCCGAACAGTCTGGGAATGACTCCTTTGTGATTCTTCAGAACTGGGATTGGAAGCCTTCCCTCTACCTATCACATTTATAATGACTTCGGGATATTTGGTCTCGGTCGTCTTCTTTCTATATCGGCGTTGTCGTTTGGCAGGACTGACAATGTTCGTCAACCTGTCGAATACAGACTACCGAGGTGCAGATGTGCAACAATGGAACTCTGAAAGGACTGCCGAGATAAGCCTCTCACATTGGCACGGGTGAGCTGCTTGTATTGCTGGTTTTCCTCTTGATAATAATTCCCGCAGATCAGGAACTTGGGAGCAAGCTTTCCCTGGGTGTGGAGGCGGAGATGGAACCCCCTGCCCTTCGGTGGATGAGATTGGTTCTTGTCGAACGTGGATTTTAAATCCACGCTGACTTTTTTGAACTTGACGGACCTCTTGATGATCGCGTTCTTGAAGAACAACGCGAGGGTCGCGTTCTTGAAGAATAACGCGAGGGTCGCGTTCTTGAAGAATAACGCGAGGGTCGCGCTTGGATTTGTAAACATTAGGCCGAGGCCTTCATTTAAATGATGAAACAGACCCCCGAGGGTCATGTTTGGATTGAACGCGCCCCTGAGGGTCGCGTTTGGTTGGTGAAACAGACTCTTGCGAGTCATGTTTTTTTTGAACGCGCACCTGAGGGCCGCGTTTATCTTTGGCAGCTTCCTTCTGAGGGCTACATTTTGAAGAAACAACGCGCCACTCAGGGTCGCGTTTCAGCTGTATTAGCCGAGGCTCGTAGTCGGGCTCATTGCCGTGAAGCGAGCGTTCTGTTTTGGGAACGCTATGCTCGGGTAAAGTTTTAGAAACGTGATCCTCACGTTAGCCCAACATTCGGCTTTCGTGTAGGTGTGCTCGTCGTATGGATCTCCTCCGTCTGCGAGCGGCATTCTTCTTGGCTTGTCTCAAAACCTTAGCAGCAACGTCGTCGACGTTTATGGAGTTTTTCTCCTCTATAAGCCGTTTATGGCCTAAAGCACGTCGTATTGACGTAGACGTGAGATTCTCAACTCGCTGTGCGAGTTCAGCAGAGGCTGATCCCATTCCTGAAGTGGAGGGGCTGTTCGACAATTTTTGGCCAAAGGAGAGGACTTTCTTTGGCGTTTCATCAGCAGATTTGACCTCCTTGGAGATCTTGCGAACATCACACCTAGCCTTAGGGCTAAACGATCTAGAGGAGAGGGCTTCCTCGTATTTTGCTTGGTCGAACTCCACGATGAGAGTTTCAACAGTAGCTCCCATGAGGTGGACGTCGGACTGCGTCACCACTTCTTCGTTAGAAAAGCTAGTCCCCAGCGGAGTCGCCATCTTTTGTTTGTTGGAAAATTGCCATGAAAAGAAGAAAAGAAATTTGACTTTGATTCCTTTAATCTCGATTACAACTTGATTACAAAAGAGAGGAGAATGAATTTAGTTCTCCCCTTTGTTTAAAACTGGGTTCTTCTTAGTAGCGATGGAGTGCCTCCTTCGATTGCTCGCGTCGAAATTGCTCTCCGTTGACGATCCGACCGTATTATCTCGTGGGAACGATTGAACTTTTGTGGAAAGTTTTATAAGTAACTCTTTGACGAGTTTAAGAACTCTGATCGAGTTAAAACTGTATGGATAGAGTTGTTAGAACCGAAGATTCGGTTAATGACCAAGCTGGATATTCTGCTGTTTAAGAATCCTTTCAGATTTGATCTTCTGAACTTGATTCGAAAATCCTATCTCCAAGGATTTCGTCTCCCTTGCCTCTCTGTGCAGTTGAGATCCAAATCGCCTCCAAACCTATGCGGTTTAGATGCTGGAAAATCCCCTCCTTAGCTAACTTTTTCGTTCCAAAAAGCCAGCCCCTTACTTAGTTGAGTTTGTTGAGTTTTTATAGGGGGATCAGAGGCTGTAACTGCCCTCTAAATCCGCTCCTAAGTGGGCGTGATTTCCTCAGATCGTGGGGAAAACAGTTCTGGAACCGTTCGACTCAGGTTTGAATGAGTCAAACGCCCAATCTGGCGTTCAGAACCCCAACTCCGCGTCTTGGAATTGAGACGTGAGGTTGGGTGTTGATTGAACACTAATGAACGCGAGGTTCGCTCGTGTTTTGCTTGCTGCAGCTTAGAAACGTTGAGGTCGGATGTTGATTAAACCTCAAGAACGCAAAGGTCGTTTGCGTTTGACTTGTTATAACTTGGAAATGCTGAGGTCGTGTGCACTTCCAGAGTTGTAATGCGGGGATGACTTCCGCGTTTTAGAAGAAGTTGGTTGACTTGTAACCTCTTCTGTAAGGTGTTGCGAGGACCGTCATTTAGTAATCCTCGCTTGAACTGTTGTGGGGTGTGAAAGTCGTCAAATTGTAACTCTTTCTGCTGATTGTGAAGACCACTGAATAGAGTTTTCATCAGCTGTCGGAAGTGTCATTGAATTGTAACCCTTCTCGATCTGTGTGAAATGTCCTACATTCGTAACCTTCATTTATTGGCACGAAAGCTATCTGATTGCAGCTTTCATTGTTGGAACTTGATGGGAATTAGTGAATATTTGCCCACAGCTCTCTACCAAGTAACTCACCAACTAAGTCCAACCTTTTATTTCTGAAATCATTACACTGCTCATCAGAATCTCTAATAGTTGCTAATATAATATTAGTTATGTTGTTATCACAACCATCAAGATCAATCATCTCAAACATGAGGTCGTGTTTGTAGCGATTATAATGCTGCGGATGCAATGATTTAGAAATCTCTTCTGTTTCGATCGTAAGGATGAATTCTGATTCTCGATTTGAAGAAACCATTGCCTTGTAATCTCGTGGGGATCAGCTATCTATTATGATTTTTAGATAGCCTACAGCAACACTTCTAACTTATCGACTCTCCTCAACAGAGCGATAGGTCCTCAAAGTTTCTCCAAATGCAACACTTTTAACTTATCGACTCTCGTCAATAGAGCGATAGGTCCTTAAAGTCACCATGTAACATGGCACTTCGAAGATTTATAAATTTCTTCTAATGCTTAAAACAAGAGCATATAGACAATCTGTCCAAACCGGAATTTCATTGTTCCATGTCAGAGATTGATATGCCAAAAGAAACGATAAAAAACCAAAACAGCACCACTTTTATTCAAAGGAAAATAAAGCAACCTAAGATAAAAGTTGTTCCTACCAAAAGAACGATACAAAGATAGGCTCATCAATTCATCAAACGGAATGAGGCAAGCTGAGACTTAATGTCAGAAAGTTTTTCTTCATGATCAGCTCGCACCAGCATCTCGGCCCGTTTCCAAAGCTCATCCTCACTAGACAGCATGGCAGCTACCTCCTTCTTGGCCTCCTCCAGAACACTAGCTTCGGTACGGTAATTTACCAGAGAAGTGGTGCTTTTGACGTTGAGCTCAGTGACAATAGCTTCTTCTCGTTTGAATTGAGCCTTCATCTTAGCCAACTCCACTTCAGCGGGAGCGACCTTCTCGCGTAAATTTTCCAAAGAGGTGTTCGAGAGTGCTAGCTCAGCTTGTTTTTTAGTATGCAGCTTTTGCAGTTGTTCCACCTGAACCTCTTTCTCAGCTATATGACGTCGAGCGACTTCATACTTACTAATTTCTTCGGCCCGAATATCCTCAAATGTAGATGCAATCTGTGCTTGGATATCAGCATGACCTAAAGCCTCCAAGAGCCTTAGTTGTGCCTCTAGGCGTGAGATGGCTTCAGAGCAACGCTAAACAATATTGACATCGCCTACGAACTTGAGGTTGTTCAAACTATTTGTGAGCATAGGCTTAAAGGTATCAAAAGTATCTCGTCCGGCCAGCACAACTTCAATCACTTTCTTGGTGAGACTTTCCAAATAGTCAAGAGAAATCTTAAGAAAATCTGATACATCTGTGGGGCTTGAAGCAGCAATAGGAGATGGTACAGAAACTTCTGAAGATGCAAAGCTAAGTAAAAGACCATCAGGCGATTTCGGCGTAGTGGCCTGAGAAGGAACACCGATATCTAGTTAAGATGGACTCGATTGCAGAGCCATCAGTTCCCCCATTTTAGATGATCTTGGTACGTCTACAACTTCTGTAGAGGCTAAAGAAATTGTCAATAAAGTTGTCGGTGGGAGGGCTGTTGTTAAGAGCTCTAAGCGAGGTGCTCTGACACTTGAACTGGTGGTAGCATAAGCTGTTGTGTCGAAGGAGGGATGACAGCACTTGCCTCATGTATCATAGGATCTATATAAGAAAATTGTTTAAATATACAATAAAGACTGATCATAAATCAAAACAAACTACACTTGCCCGCGAGAGGCAAAGGGATATAGGATGACGCTTTGTCTGAAGAAGAGGGTGGTCGAATATCCCACTCCCTGGGATCATCATTATCATCACTTAAATTGTCATTGTTCTCGTCACTCTCACTTTGGTCGCCACCACCATCTGTATCGTTCGCATCGTCGCTATGGTCTGTAGGCTCCTCTTCATTCACGGGGGGAGGGGGGATGCTGGTGGATCTTCAGTGAGAGTAGGTTTTGATATGATTCCAGTGGTAGGGCTAGGCTGTACGTCTCCTACAGGTGGTAATAGCACAGAAGTGGAAGGAGACTTATCTGCTACTAAGTCTTGCTGGGTAGCCACCGTAGGTTCTGGGACCGGAGGTCTATCTTCTTCAACATGAGGGGCAGTAGAGGCGGTATCGTGAAGCGTGTCTTCGAGGGAAAACTCCATACCCCCTGCAAATGATTCATCCCCACGTTCTTCTTCATTCAATGAATGAGCAGAAGAGGCAGGGCCTTCTAAAGCAGGACCAACGCTGGGAAGACCAGGCTGAGGTGAGAGTCTCATAGCAGTTGAATCTTGTTCTTCCTCTTTGGCATGCCATTCTTTCTGAGCATCTGACATAAGTTTAGAAGCTGGGGGTTTGAGTGCTAACTTCCGACGAGCTCGTTTGTCATATTTGGCTTCTTCAGTCGCATCTAGTGCTCTTTTTCCTGTGGCACTCTTACTTCGAGTCTGGACTCTTGAAGGCTCCACCTCGTGGGTATCCGGCACCCTGACCTCTTCCTAAACTCCTTCCGGTGATAGACGCTGTTCGTCCTCTGTAATCGCCTTTTCGTATGATAAATATTCGCTAGCACCCCGAGCACGGAAGCTTTTAGCACTCCTCTTGGAAGCATACCATCTGCGAATGGCTCTCAAACAGGAGGTATTCATGTTGTAAGCTAAAATTTGGGAGGCAGCCTAGTACCACATACAAAAACTTAAAGAAGTACGAATGTTGGGCATCTTATGCGGTAGTCAGAATTTTGCTCCTGTGCATCCTGCTACTGAGTAGTACCAAGCTCTTGCTCCTTCATACATGTTACCTGTGTACATAAGAGTGGGGTTTGGATTCCTGACATAAATCTGATCATAGCCAAATTGCCGAGAAAAGCGATAAGGCTGATATGGTTCAATAAAACACTTTCTCCCTTGCTGAAAAATAAGATAACCTAGGCGAATATTTATGAGCCACCAGAAGGCACCTCTACTGAGTATAGTAAAAGAGTTTCGCCTCGGAGTGTCTTGATGAAGCTCTCCATACGTACCGCCCTCGAAATCGAGAAACTTACAAGCGATCTCATAATTATGGTGCCGCCTAAATATTTCGCGGAACTTAACTTGGTACCAACCGACCCATCGAGCAGTTTATAATTGCTGAACGAGAGGATCCGAGGTGTCACTTGACTCAGGAGTCGACATTATTGAAGGGCAGTGCAACACAAACCATGATACCAAATAAATATAAGGCATTGGCACTCGAGGGGTCGGAGTTTGGATGATGGTCTTCCCATCCGAGTCCAATTTCTTGACGGCAACAAATTCAGAGGCTAATTCTCACAAACCACTCTGCAAGCAGCACACCATGGCCGACAGAAGATTCAAGGGCCATCCATAAGCCAGAAGAACAGCAAGATATAATACCTCTATTGTAATAGCATCCACCGGCCTAGTAGGTACCACACATCGCTTCAACCAGAGAGTAAGAAAACCCGCGAACAGGGACATGTCGGAGATTGGAACTTCTACCTGATAATGGAAGCTTTCGAAAGTGGTAAAAGCTGGGAAGACATCCTCCTCTACCTCGCAAGTGTAGTGGGAGGTCGCATCATTAATACGCTCAGTGATTTCCTTAATAGTACTAGCGGCCAAACGAGTCACCTCATCTTCCTTGTCCCACAGGTTTTGAAAAAGATATTCTACCCATTGTCCTTGTTTCACACCACTGGCCCTTTTTCTAGTAGTTTGTGCATAGATCTGGAAATGGCACATCAATTCCCAATAAGTGTCATAGATCTCAGGGGCACTATGCTTTAGGATCTCCAATTCCCTATTACCGGGAAAGAATTCCTCATAAGGGAGTTCTCCAAAAGATAATCCAGAAATTTCAAACATCTCGTGAAGAGCGAATCCTAATTCACCAGCAGGAGTGAAAAATATACCGATATGGGGATTATAAAATTCTAGCATAGTAAAAAGTCCGCTGTTATTTGGAGAAATCCCATATCGAGTAGCCATTATTAGAGTCCTAAGCTCTGAAATCCTCAAAGGCTCTTCCAGCTCCTCCAAGACAAAATTTATGATCCGGGCCCACCAGTCTGTTTCACTCGAGTGTACCCATGTTGGAGCCCTAAAGTCTTGAGCAGGGAACTCACCTTTGAAATATATAAATTTTCTAATAAATACCTCCGCCAGTTTAGCGGGTTCGCCGACGGGATGTTCCTTCTTGAATAAACCTAGATTCAGGACCACAAATTTATTAAAACCAGCTGGGTGAGTGCCTCGAGGAGTAATATGCCCAGTAGCAACACCTCCCTGATCCTGAATAAGTTCCCAATTCATTGACCGTGGGATGGAAGCGCACTGATAATAAGAAATTGGCGACATTCGCTCTAAGTTGGGGAGAAAAAGACGATGATTGTTAACAGCCCTCAGCCATTTGTAGTTTCCTTCCGACATTCATTTAGGGTCCATCTTAACAGATCCCCAAAGAGGAAGGATAGCTTCTTTAAAATCTCACGTTCGGTGGTTTCAAACTTAGCATCCGTGACTAAAGACCTGAGCGTCGCGGGGAAAGCTTGGGTAATGAGCTTCGATCGCTCCTGGTTCGTGTCTTGAAAAGCTAGGTACTCAAAACGAAAACTAAAGATTGTATTTTTCTTCGCACCTCCCGCATGACCAAAATAGTGTTTGAAAGAAAGAGGCTCGTTGGAATAGCACGTTGCAAATAGCAAAGTCAGTCAGTTAAACTCAGGAGTCCAACTCAAGAACGCAAATCCTGGTTTTACGCCCAAAATGATAAGTCAGGGCTTCAACCTGCATCCAGAAGTTTAAACGCAAGGTCCAAACCTACGTCCAAAATCTTAAACGCAAGGTTCAGACTCGCGTCCAAAATTTTAAACGCAAGCACAAGTCTCAGACCTGCGTCCAGGTCCTAAAATGCAAGGTCTTAACTTGCGCCTAAAATCCCAAAATGCAAGGTCTCAATCTGCATTCAAAATTTAAAACGCAAGGCTTGGACCTGCGTTGAAATATTACGAACGATGGAGCAAACCATGCATTTTTAAGATATAGAGACATTAAAAATAATCTCTATCTTCTAATAGGGGAAGACGGAACTCCCAGTCAAAAATCAAAAAGAAAGAGTCTGTCGAAATAACTTTCAACTACCCAGACTTACCGTTGATCGAGGAAGTCAGAGACGTCGAGGCAGCGGCTTGGACATCTCCAGACGTCTTAGCCGAAGGAGCACCCTGAGTTTGGGCGATCTTGGATTTGGAGGCCATTCTCTTCTTAGGAGTCATTCTAATAGTGACGAAGAATATGTAGAATGGATTAACGAAAGACTTAGAGATGAATCTCTCTTTCGCTGGAGCGCTGGAGAAGATGAAGAGGGACTCTGTTAAGCGGTCGACAGGAAAGGAGAGAAAAGTCGAGTGATTTTTTGATTTGACCTCAGTGGTCTATTTATATATACAGCTGTAACCATCAAATCAACGTGGGATTTTAGGTGAAAATCCCACCCGAAACGTGATTTTCGCATTTTTCAAATAAGGGGAGTTAGCTTCCAAACGCATCACCACATTCGGTTGGTTGAACGCATCAGCCGATCATACAATTAACCCTTTTAAAGAGGTTAATATTCCATACCATGACGATATGATGGAATTCCTCCTAGGTTGTCATCCTGACTAAGCTGGGGATGAAATTCTTCTCACACAGGCTTGTGATTCTCTCTGTTTATGACAATAGATTTGTCTTAAGCCAGGAAGTGCTTAACCTCCCTGAAGATGACGAACTTGGTCAAACAAAGTCCAAGTCATCATTGACGAACTAAACAAGAATGATGATGCTCCACTCAATCTGCAATGAGGTGCATTCAGTCAACAAAATTTTGGGATCCAAAGTGTTTCGAAAATTCATCCCAGTCAACCGCGAACTTTCAAAAACTTTGGAGGGGGTTCTGTAGGCTGTCTAAAAATTATAATAGATAGCTAACTCCCCATCAAACACTGATGTTGGAAGTTACAATCTGACGACTTCCAAAAAACCACAATTTGAAGAATTCCACATAGATCGATGAAGATTACAATCTAACGACCTTCACGATAGCTCCAATCAACAACTTCTGCAATCAACATCGGGAGTTACAATTTGACGACTCTCACATATCAAAGAGCTAAAGCAAAGATTACAAAACGATAATCTTTGCAACACTCTGACAGAAAGAGACTCAAACTAAGGCGAGGACGTCCTCCCTACGTACCATCATCAAGACACAACACCAATGTGAGCGGAAACACAGCTTCATCCGTTGCAAACAATCCTCATATGTGAGATGATTGATCTTGCTGGCTGTGACAACAACATGGCTGATATTATATTAGCAACTATTAGAGATGCTGATGAGTAGTGTAATGATTTTAGAAAAGCGAGAAGATCTAGAGAGCTGTGAGCGAATATTCGGCATGCTGAGAAGCGCATGATCAAGCCATGCAAAGATATCTTAGTGAAGATTGTGACCTGCAGTTGATAGAGCGTTATTGGGATGCCTCGATTGTCACAAATGGCCTGAATAGGACCTTCTCGACTGGTCATTGATGTCATCCATATATAAAGACAGAGAAGGCATCCGCAGCTCCAATCATCGCCAGACGCGGCTCCAATCACTACCCAATGCAGCTCTATACAGCTGCCAAACATAGCTCTACTCACTGCCAGACGCAGCTCTATACCGCTGCCAAACATAGCTCTAATCGATGCCAAACACAGCTCTACTCGCTTCCAGATACAGCTCTATACCGCTACCAAACGCAGCTCTAATCGATTCCAAACACAGCTCTATTCGCTGCCAAATGCAGCTCCAATCGCTGCCAAACGTAGCTTTATTCACTGCCAGATGCAGCTCCAATCACCGCCAGACACGGTTCCAATCGCTACCAAACGCAGCTCCATACCGCTACCTAACACAGCTCTATACCGCTGCCAAATACGCTTTCAGACATGGCGCTTTCTGCCAAAACCGCTGTTCACCCACGATCGGGAAAGTGGTTTACGTGGGTTGTTACACCCGATTAATGGGGCGACTAAACCCCTATTTAGGCGCAGATTATGGGGGCAGTTACACACCTAATTCCCCTATAAATATCAACAAAGTCAACAGAGTTAGAGGAGGATCGAATCGGATCAGGGTGAGGAGATTTTCTCTAAAATTAGAGAGTATTTCTGGAAGAGCGGATTTTTGAGAATCTAGAAGCAACAATCTTCAACAAATTGAAGATTTTCGGATCATGGGTACTCGGCTTATTAACCAAAGTATTTTGGTTCAAACAATTCTTTTTACCAGAGTTTGTCACTCACTCTGAGGTACAACACTCGCGGAGAGTTCTTGAGTAATTCAATTGTACAAGTCATTTGTTCCAGCAAGTTTAGACGTTCGGATCGTCAACGAGAAGCAAACTCGACGCGAGCATTCGAGGGAGGCATTTCATCGTCACCGTGAAGAATCCAGAATTAAACAAAGGAGAGAATCAAATTCATTCTCTTCTCTTTTGTAGTTAGGGAATCCAATTGTAATTGAGATCAAAGGAATACAAATCAAATTTTCTTTCGTTTTTTTTATTGTAAAATTTTCCACAAACAAGGTGATCCCTGTTTCTTCTGCTGAGGAGGAAGGGAATGAAGTCGAAGAGGGGTTTGATGATCCAGGTAAGAGTGATGTTGAGATTTGTCAACCCGTCAATGTTGACCTGCTAGTCGTGACTTTTATAGCGGGTAGTGCTGACACTTCATTCATATTTGTAGTTGACTCGGCTTTCAGAACAACTGGTAAAAAGGATCCTCCCTCTAAAGCTGATTAGTTGACCGAGGAGGAAGGTGAAGGAGAGGAAGAGGGGAACAAAGGAGATGACTCTTCGACCCACTGGGAAATGTCAAGCTAGGAGGAGGGGACTTCGGCTCATGAAGAAGTGTCAGCCCAGTAAGGGGAAGCCCCTACTCTTGAGGAGACATTGGCTCTCGATGAAGCATCAACCCAGTAGGCAGAGGCTCACCAGTCATCACCTCGTTGTCTCCTATTTTAGAGACTGTTGAGACTACCGTCGGGCCTACAGTCGAGACTTCAATGGTGTCAGTTGAGCCTTTGGTCTTAGCGGTGTCTACCACCACTCCTACCATCGTGGCTACCATCACTCGGCTACAACTTTGATGGTGGCATCGACAGGGGATGAGGCTATCCTCTCTCCTGTGGCTCGCTCACGTAAGAGATCAATGGATCAAGCAATCGCCAACTTCTAGGACACCCTTGTTGACAGCATTAAGCTCGCGTTGGAAGAAAGTTATCCTTTTGGGGAGTTCAAGGAGATAGTTGTCCTTTCGGGGAGTTCAAGGAGATTCTTGACTTTCACATGGGCTTCTTGGTCAAGATGCTTGGTGCCTCTACCATTAATCCGTATTATACGTGTTTGAAAGAAGCAAAGCAGACTATCCAAAAGCTGCTTGCCCCCTGTAGTAGGGGTTCTGAGATCATCCACCTTGCATCTGACGAGGTTCAAGTGGTCCTGAAGTAGTGGGAGCATAGACTAGGGGAGAAGATGTCATTGGAGACACGGTTGAAGTAGGAGCTGGAGCACGTTATCACCAAGGATGAACAAGTAGACCATAAGTGTCACAAGGCAAACTCCAGTATATCTAGTCTGTCAGTGAAGATAGCAAAGGTGAAACAAGCTATCATGGAGGTGTAGGCTCTCCTGTCCACCACGGAGCTGGCCTGCGAATAGCTGATGGGGCAATTGGGCAAATAGCTGATGGGAAAATTGGAAGAGGTCTGATCTCGATAACGATTGGCTGCTAATAAGGTCGAGGATAAAGACCGGGCCCTCAAAGAGGTGAACGCCGATGTTCAGAACTTACTTTTATGCTCTGAAGCGGACATCCATAAATAGGTCATATGCAGGCTCGAGTGTAAACACTTGCAGGAGGTCCTGGAGGTGGAGACGCGATTGAGAGATTTATAATTTTATTTGATCGTATCATTATACCCAAATCTCTTTTCATGAATGAAATCATTTCAATCATTGCTCCCTGTATTCCGTGTGCACGTATATGCCCCCCCTTTTTTTTGCTGTTTGGGTTTCCATAGTAGGTGATCCCCAATCGTGAGTGAGCTCGATATGGGCGATTCTTAACCATAGATGGATCCGAACTGGACGAGTTCTAGCCATGGGCGAACTCAAACTAGGTGAGTTCTATCCATAGGGGAACTCGAATTAGGCAAGTTCTAGCCATAGGTGAACTCGGACTGGGTGAGTTCTAGCCATAGGCGAACTTCAAATAGAATATGTTTGAATTGTAACCGAGCTTGAGACTAGCCCGAACCATGGCCCAATTCCAATTTGGTTTAGATCTCAAGCAGACTCCAACTAGGTGGGTCAAAATTGCTTGTGAGTCCAAATTGTCAGGCAAGCTCGAGCCAGGAGGATTCGAATTTCATGGCGAACTTGGGTCGAAGGCGAGATCGGACTGGGCAAGCTCGACACATCTGGCGGGTCAAAATGATAAGCGAGCTAAAACCCTCAGGCGAGTTTGAGTTAAGCGAACTCTAGTTCTAGGGTGAAATCGGGCAGTAGGCGAGTTTCGAATCGGGCGGGCCACGTGCTCGTTTGTGGATCTGTGTGCTCGCCAGCTAAGATGATGCGAGCATGTTGCTTCTCATTAAAAGCAGTATAATGGAGGTTCTTCATCCTCCATGCCTGATCTGAGCTGTTGGCTATAGATCGTGTTTAAAATCTCCAGATCCCAACCGCTCGTGCGGGATTCCGAATCGACCCGCTTCGCCTGCGATCATTCGAAATGTCGAATCGAACGGTGGACATGTGTTTGGGCCACGCGTATATAGTGTTCATCTCCCTTGTTGTGGAGGTCACAACTTCACTACTTTCTTCCAAGAAAATCTCAAACTCTCTCTTGATGCGTTTGAGATGGCTCCACGAACGAAAGTAACCGTTTCAAAGAAGGAGAGGGGGGACTCTTCCTCCGCTGCTGCCGAGGCCACCGCTACCGCTGAGTCCACCGCCACTACTAGAGGTATCTCTATCTCTAACCCTCCTATTAAGGGTCGCGTGAGCGAGATAAGTCCTCAACTTTGATTTCTTTGCTTTGTTGTGCAGTCCGAGAAGGGGCACCAGCTGTTGGGGAACCTGAACCCATACTCGTCTCTGATGACGAACCAGAGGAACCCGCGGCCGCATCTGCTCCGCAGCCTGCTCCTTAGTCGAAAACGGGGCTTGAGACCGATATCCCACCTATCGCAACACTTGCTCATGGTTAAGAGCCTGCTTCTTCAGGCTCCCTTTCCCTACTGGCCCACCTTGATGAATTGGAGAACATCGTAAAGCATGTGATCTCCATCGTCGGTCTCGGTTAGGAGACTTATCGCCCGCCTGAGGGCCGAGCTGGCTCAATAGGAGACGACGCTGAGAGGGCTGCAATTCGAGGGCGGGGAAGCCTGTAGAGCTATTAGAAAGGCGACCCAAAGCCTTCAGACGTTGCGTCAGGAGGTTGCTGCTGCTTCCTCAACTTTCGAGGCTCGCATCTAGAAGGAGGCTGAGGGCAAGGCTCGTGAGGGCCATGCGAGGAGAATAGCCGCCGCTAAGGCGGAGTTTGCATCCCTTAGCTTACTGGACTAGGCTAATAGAGTTGAAGTAGTTTTAAGGCATTTTGATTAATTTTACTTTAGATGTAATGTTATGACTTACCTGGCTGTGGAATCATAACTTTGTTCAAATGTATAGGCTGTCTAAAAATCACAATAGATAGCCGATCCTCATCAAGCTTCAGCAGTAGGACTTACAATCCGACGACTTCTATATTTTAATGATGAAAGTTACAATCAGATGACTTTCATGCTAACAAATAAAAACTGCAAATGGAGGATTTTTTACATAGATCGAGAAGAGTTACAATTTAATGACACTTCTGACAACTGATAAAAACTCTATTCAGTGGTCTTCACAATCAATAGTGAGAGTTACAATCTGACGACTTTTACACCCCACAATAGCTAAAGCAAAGATTACTGAACAATGATCATTGCAATGCTCTACAGAAGAGGTTACAAGTCAACTAGCCCATTCTAAACATGGAATTCATCTTCGTGTTTCAATTCCTTAAACGCAGGCGATCCCCGCGTTTCAAAGCTGTAACAAGCAAAACACAAGCGGCCCTCGCGTTTTTGATGTTCAGTCAACATTCAACTCCGCATCTCAATTCTAAGACGCGGAGTTAGGATTCTGAATGCCAAATTGAACGTTTGACTCATTCAAACATGAGTCGAACGGTTTCAAAACTGTTTCCTCGATGATCTGAGGAAAACATGCCCACTTATGAGCGGATTAAGGGGCAGTTACAACCCCTTATCCTCCTATAAAACCTCAACAAACTCAACAGAGTTAGGGGTTAGGTTCCTGGGACATAAGATCGGATTTTTTTATCACAGATAGAAGGTTTCCTTTGATATCAACCGCACTAAGGTAGTTCAATTCAGTTTTGGGCATTCATCAGCAGCTAAAGAGAAATCTTAGAGGAGATTAGCATCTTCAACTTCAGCAACAAACAAATCTATTTGGCTTATTAACCGATTATTCGATTTTAACAACTCTTTTCATAGAGTTTTAACTCGTTCTGAGTTCTTAAACTCGTTAAGAGTTATCCATCAAACTTAGCAAATAAGTTAATTGTTCCCACATGACAAGACGGTCGGATCATCAATGGAGAGAAAATTTGACGCAAGCACTCGAAAGAGGCACTCCATCGCTACTGTGAAGAACCCAGAATTAAACAAAGAGGAGAATCCAGATTATTCTCCTCTCTTTTGTAATCATAATTCAAATTGTAATTAAAATCGAGAGAATACAAATCAAATTTCTTTCATTTTATTTACTATAAATTTTTCACAAACAAAAGATGACGACTCCACTGGGGACTAGCTTCTCTGACGAAGAGGTTTTAGCGTAATCCGACATCCATCTCATGGGAACAACTGTCGAAACTCTCATCGTAGAGTTTGACCAAGCCAAGTACGAGGAAGCCCTCTCTTCATGATCGCTTAGCCCTAAGGCTAGTCACGACATCCGCAAGATCTCCAAAGAGAACAAAACTATTGCTAGAATACCAAAGTAAGCTCTCTCCTTTGGCCAAGATTCATCGAACATCCCCTCCGCCAAAGGAGCGGGCTTAGCCTCTGCCGAACTCGTCCAACAAGTTGAACGCTCTACATCCGCAACACGTCGTCGTCCAACGAGTTGAACGCTCTACATCCGCATCACCACGACGTGTTACGGGTCACAAATGGCCTATGGAGGAGGCGAGCTCTATAAACACCAAAGACATTGCTGCCAAGGCTTTGAAACAAGCCAAGAAGAACACAACTTAAAGAAGAAGAAGATCCATACGACGAGCGCATCTTCAAGAAAACCGATCTCTTGCTCAACGCGAGGATCACGTTTTTGAGTCCCTGCCCAAACACTGTGTCTCTGATCTAGAATGCACACTTCGTGGAAATGAACCCAATTATGAACCTCACATGATACAGCTGAAATGCGACCCTCAGTGGCACGTTGTTCATCCAAAACACAGCCCTCAGGAAAATGCTGCCAAAGAAAAACGCACATCTTACAAGTTCGTTCAAGCAAAATATGACCCTCAGGGGTCTGTTTCACCAACCAAACGTAACCCTCAGGGGTGTGTTCAACCAAAACATGACCCTCAGGGGTCTGTTTTATCAAACAAAAGCGCACCCCATTGGTGCGTCCAACCAAAATAAGACCCTCAGCGGTCTGTTTTATCATTTAAACACAGGCCTCGGCCAAATGTTTATAAATCCAAACGCGACCCTCGTGTTTCTTCTCAAGAACGCGACGTGGTCCGACAAGTTCAAAAAGGTCAACATGGGTTTAAAATCTATGTTCGACAAAAGATTCAGAAGGACAATACTCAACGCGGACCCCAGGTCAACTTGGATTCTATCCACCTTGGCGGAACCGATATATCCCGTGAAGTACAAGGGTCGGTCAAGAGACGTGCTCTTGGTCAACATGTCATCATGGGTGAAAGTTATGCAAGGGACCTACCGTTCAGTCACTTGGCAGCATTGTGGATACCCCTTCTCAGCTTTTTCCTCTATTTCGAGAAGGAAGTGTGTGGCGAAAGCCTCGGAGTCGGCTAGTGCCTCTTGTAGAGCTTCCCGGGTAGACTTGGACAATTGTAGGAGCTCGTACAAGGTAATTTTGGCTGACTTGTTCTTTAGCTGCGTGAGAACGTCAAAATGGAAGGGTTGGCCACTCGAAGTTGGCCCACCGAGGTTCGGTTGGGCTGCTGTCAGTGGTCCCGAAGAGGGTCCTGTCGGGTTTTCTACCCTAGTAGGGTAGTTCTTAGCAAACTCCCTATTCGCCCTAGTGGCCAGTGTTGGCCTTTTTGTTTTGATAATGTTTAATAAAAAATTTACTTCTAATGTTGTTTGTCTAGTGTTTGTATTTTCGTATTTATTCTAGGCAAACAACGAGTTGGAGGATGGATGGAATTGCGCTTCAACGATGATATCCAATAGAGGTTGGTGGAATAGTGGTTGAAGCCTATACAATTCAAGTTAAAGATCCAATTACAAGATTCATCCAAGTTTACCAAGTTGAGCTACAATGAAGACCTATCAAGCTTGGGTAATTTAGTTTAGGAGTTTATATTATGTGTGTTAGTACCTTAAGCTCAATATAATATACACACACATATTTATTGGTTTCCATGTATATATATATATATATATACATATATGCTTTGGTTTTATAGTTTACAAGTTTTACTATGAAACAATTGAATACAATTGGAAAACATATTTTTGTTTCATACTTATATACATTTATATGATTTTATCAATATGAATTTTATTTAGTTCCATGAAATCATGTTTTAGTGCATTATATGTGTATTTTGATAAAATACTATATTTATTGTTTCAAAACATGGTTAAGCTTAAATGTCAAAACTCATATGTTTACATTTTTATATTTTGGACTATTTTGCAAAATGATGATATTTTACATTTGGGAAGTCCTTTTTGAAAACCAGTTTTTGTAGCGTGTGTATTATCATGTCTACAATCATTTTCTAAAGTTTCATAATTTTTAGAATTTATTTGATATTTTTAAACAATGTTTTAAAATCTACAAACTGCTTTCAAACCTATATTTTTTATATATCAGTTTGCGGTCGACCGTCATGGTCGACCGCGCCAGTGTCTTTTGCTGAGTAGGCTACATAAACTTTCACAGTTGACCGTCACGGTCGACCGTCAAGCTAAAAATTCCCACGGTCGACTGCCATGGTCAACCACGTAAGTATTCGGAAGTTTTCTGAGTTTCAAAGCTAGTTCGCGGTCGACCGCGAGTTTTCCACGGTCGATCGCCGTTCATCCCAACGGTTCTTTTGATACAGAATTAGATTTCTGATTCATGGACTATTTGGTCTTTTCCTTTAGGGTTTTTGCTGTTATTTCCTCTTCCTATATAAACCCCCAAACCCCTTCTATCTCAGTAACCTAATGGATAGTTTTTAAAAAAGTTTAAAAGAGTTTTGAAAAGGGTTTTTAGCTGGGTTCAAAGTTTATTTGGTTTGTGAAGATTGTTTTACAAGTGGAGAAGATCATCTACAATATTTGAACTTCATTTTAATCCTCATCTCCAACTTGATTTTCAGAGAAGAATTCCTAAACTCTATTTCTAGCTATTTATTGTTTTATTCATAATTTCTATATGGTAGATTTTAATTGAGTTTAGTTGTTTTGATTTTCTCATTACTTACACATAAAACCATTGAGCTTATTATATTTATATTCATAGTATAATTTGGGTTATAGGGAGTTATAACAATTAAGAGTGAGCTGTATTGAGTTCTCATCTATTGTAGAGAACAAATTTATTATTTGTTATAATTGTGAGATTATAAAGTTTTTGGTTATTTAGAAAACCAAGTGTGAGGATTGGACGTTAATCAGTGAGCGTTAAAAACCTAGATAGTGTGGTTGTAAATGTTATTCGGGTGAGCATAGAAAACCCGGTTGTGATAGTGGATTTCTTCCCGTGAGTGGGGAACGGAGACGTAGGACGGAAGGTCCGAACTCCATGATCATTTGCTTGTGTTTGTGTTTGCTTTGGTGTTTCATTTATGCTTAATGTTCATTACATTCTATTCGCCATCGTAAATTGCCCTATCATATTTGTAGGTTGTTTATTTCACCATTGTGTTAGTTTATATATCCTTGCATATATTTCATAGTATATCTCATTGCTAGAATATATTCATTTGCTCATATTACTTATTCTTTCTCATATCATATTGTATATCTATCTTGCAAGAATAATATTTGAATTAGTTTTAATTGACATAAAATCGGATTAGATTAGCATAAGACCCTAATCACCCCCTAGGGTCTAACAGCCAGTGCATCTGCCTCGCCATCAGAGTCAGTGAGGGTGGTCATCTCCGTCCTGTCCCCATCCGTAATCGCGAAAATGACATTACAAGGTTTACCTTTGGGATTCTTCAAGGGCTTTGAAGTCCATTGTCCATCACTGAGGAGATCCGGTTGGACCCACATCACTTGCCCTGATGGCAAGGTATGCGATACCAGGACTTTCTCTTGTTGATTGTGGGGATCGGCATTGGTAATCTTCAGTACTGCCCTGGGGATAGGGACCACCCCCGCTGGTGCATGAACTTAATGAGGTTCGTCCCGAAACTTAGGGTGACCATGTTCGTGATCACCTTCTTTTGCACCTTCTCCTTTTTTAGGTTCCCGGCATCGTAAAGGGCCTGAAGCTTATCCTTGAGGAAATAGCATTTGGAGATATGATGGCCAAGGAACCTGTGGTATGTACAATAACTCGGGTCATCAATCTTGTTTGCCTCCTCAGGCTTGGTGACTTCTAGCAGCTTGATTTTGTTGCTCTTGAGAAGAGTTTATGCGACATAAACATGTACCAAAAATATTACAAGTGCACAACTGTGTTAAGTTATAGTATAAAAAGATCGATCCCACAAGGAAGGTGTTTTGTAGGAGAAAATATAAATCGGTTCTTATGTTGTGTGCGTGACAAATAGGAGTGAAGAATAAATATGATTGTGGAGAGATGGAGAGAATGAAAATGATTGTGTAAATGAATATATTTGAGAGTGGAAGTGAAAATAATTAAATGTGATCAATAAGGAGAGATGAATAAAATCAAGAATAAAAAAATTAACAATAAAAAATTCAAGAAAGTAAAGATGGTGGATTCAAATAAAGATATGAGTAATCTAAAATTAAACCCACTTCTTAGAAAAGGGTGATTCCCTAGAGGGTTCTAGTCTAAAGGCGAATCAAAAAAACTAAAAATAAACAAAAAGAAAAACTAAACCTAGGAGGGTTCTAGCCTCAAGGTGAATAGTAAAAGAAATTAAAATCTAACTACAAAATAAATTATAAAATCTAAAATAAATTACAAGAATTAAATGTAAGAAAATAAATCTAATCTATAAGCATGAAATTTAATTTAAGGCAAGAGGGTTCTAGCCTCTTGGCTATTTAACAAGAAAATAAATTTTAACTACAAGTTTAGAAATAAATCTAAATTAATAAGCAAAGAAATAAAAGAGAAAAATAAAAGAAATGCAAACCTCCAAATAATTCTTCATCTCCATCTTCATCATCCAACAAAGAGAAGAAATATTTAAAGTGGCGAAAAAGTTATTTTATTAATGGTAACAAAAGTGACAAATTTGGAAGACCTTCTCAATTAAGAGTGGTCCTCCTCTCCAAATGGAGTTACAAAAGTTTTTACACCCCTAACCCCTCACTCTATACCCCTATTTATAGTAAACATCAGTGAATGAGAGCCCTTTGATCGAAATCTTATCCAAAAACCATGAATTTTAGCCTTAGATTCGTAACCGTCTGCTGATGGTATCGATACCAGCATCGATAGGGGTATCGATGCTGGTATCGATATGGGCATCGATGCTAGCATTGGTGTCACCATTGATGCTGGCATCGATATGCACCCCTTTCTAGTTGATGTCGAGAATTCCTCTTGTATTTGACTTTGGGCTTTTGGCTCTTGGGCTTCACACTTGCTTTCTTCATTAAATCAATAGGCTTTTATTAAGATATGAGATTTTTGGGATTTATTTTACATTAACCTGTAATTAAAGATAAAAATAATTATTAGTGGTATATTTATTCATATAAAAGAGATAATGAGGGTATAAAATTATAATAAAATGTGATTATTAAATACCCCCACACCTAAGCTTTTGCTAGTCCTCTAGCAAAGAAAGAAAAAAGAAAACCTAATTCCCTTTCACAGGAATCGTGGTTGTATTTAGCGCATACAACAAGCCTTTAAACCCCTAGGTTAGCCTAGTGGACGAGTTATAGTCTCGTGAGGGTTTGCAGTGAATATACCCATAAAATTCGGTCAACTTACCAAATTAAAGAAGTCAATGAATAACTAAATTTACTTGATAATTTTACATAATCTAATTGAAGCTAGTTATCACTCATGAAAATATTTTTATATATAACTCTAAGGTAAATTTTCAAGAAAATCTTCTCATTATAATAATACAAAACCAAGCCAAACTTAGAAATTTAATTTAAAAGTTTTGAAAAGAACATGCTAACTTTTTGTTTAAAATAATTTTCGAGTTTCTTGCTCAAAAATATTTTTCAAGACCATGTATACAAATATAACTATATATATAATAAATTTTTAACTCTTTCTTCCTTGGTGATTTTTTCTACTTTAACGGGTTTCTAAGTGACTATTTAACGAGTTTTGGGCCAATGGATCCTAACCCAATTGGGCTTAAGTCATTAAGTATGGAAATACTCCTTGGGCTTAATTACTCGGTCAACTTAGGCTTTATAAGATAGAATCACATTGAATTCAAGAGTTTTTTCTTTCTTTTTTCTTTCTTTTCTTTTTCTTTTTCTTTTTTTTTGTGCCCATTTTTCGCACTCTTCTTTTGCAAGGTTAGTTTTTACATGTATATATTCTAAAAAATATGTAAATCAAGACAACTTGAAATTTTATTTTCAACTCTAAGTTAAGCATGTAAAAATTTTATTATTTTAATTAAAAGTCTAAGTTAAGGCTTTAGTAAAATATACTACTTTAAAAATTATTTCTTAAGAAATTAATTTAGAGTTATCATAAAGGGTAAACTTGAGTACATAACAAACTAAGGATTAGAAAATTTAAACTTTATCAAATGAATCAATTATTACTTAGGTATATTAATTTGGCAAGTTTTTTATAATTTTTTTGAAAAAGAAAAAAATATCAAAAATGCAACTAAAAGATAAAATAAAGAGGAAAAAATAACTAATTCGTACATTCACACCTAAATTTTGCATTGTCCTCAATACAAACTCTATGATGCACAAAGT
>BQKN01060056.1:78488-105158 GCA_022839385.1 Asparagus kiusianus
ATATAGCTTTGTTCGTAGGCAACTCATACAGGTGGGCCTTCAAAAACAGTGCGAGAAACAAAACATCCCCCACGAGATTTGTTTGTGGGCAATCTCTTCACACGACTATGGTTTTCACGTGTTTTTCATGCACGTGGGTGGGTCCCATGTCCCCCCATGTTCCCCAAGTCGTTCACAATTCTTCACCTCGGTGAAGTTTTCCTAAAAACTAAGCTGACACCAAAGCAACCAAATATCTCACTTGTTGTTTCCAGTACAAAGTGAAACAATTCACGACAACGAACTCAATCCATAACAAGTCAAGACCAACCAAATAAAAATGCGAACAAACTCCAAACATCAGTATCTACTCACTAAATCGGCTGTATCATAAATAACTGTCTATGTTATGGTAATTTACCATCTACAGATGAAAGTAATGAAAGATTGCCTTCACAGGCCCAAAAGAGTTATGGTTCAAACCAACGGCCCAAAAGCCTAGCCGAGAGCAAACAGTCTTAGTTGACACGAAGCACGGAATTAGTTGACCACTCACCTCCAAGATGACTCCTTGGGAATCCACCCGACCCCCAATCAAGATAACTCACTTAACCAGTCGATAAGTTATGAGAACGACTCACCTATCGACTCGATCCTGCTGGGGAAGATAAGATCCAAGTCATCCAACTAAGCTATTCCCAATATATACATTGATCAACAGTTAGTATTGATTAGTCACATCAAAAGTCTCAACTCTGACGAGTCTTAAATGCGAAAACAGCTCGTTCTGTTCCCAAGTCACTTTTGGGATAAAATCGAGACATCCCCTGTGCTCAAATGACATGCCATCCAGTCGCATACTGCCACTTGTAAAGCTGGGGACGCTCAGCACCTCGGCTTATTCACCACCATGCGCTGTCTAATCAACTAGGGGGCCTTATTGAGATCATCCCAAAATAACATACCCTCCAATGCCAACCGACACGCAAGGGACAACTGTTGAATCAGCCTCCAGCTCATCCCTCAGACCTCTCATGAAGCAACGAGTCTATCCTCATCAGCCTGTAAAGAGGAAGGCAATTGATTATGATGAAAGGATAGTCTCTCTCTCTCTCTCTCTCTCTCTCTCTCTCTCTCTCTCTCTCTCTCCCTCCCTCCCTCCCTCCCCCCTCTTGGAACTCAGGTTCTTGGATCCTAAAAACACGGTGTAACCATTTTTCCTAAAGACTATCTACGTAACTTTAGAAAGAGGAAGTTCCCTGCATGGACCTTGATGGCCCAGGGACCATCCCTAAAACCTCCCAAAAACTCACCCACTAACTTGACCATCGGAGGTACCATGAGGGAAACACGCCCCGTACCCCTATGTTCCTTGCATGTGCAGGCAATCAGCCAATCCCGAGTGCTCAGAACTAGGCATGAAGTCAGAGGGGGAGTCAGCCCCATCAGTCTCCATCATCCTCCCTTGGCAGACCAACCTCCCCTTATTCGCTATGTGATTTCAAACATCAACCGCCTATGTATCCTCTTGTCCAAGAAATCAAGGTTTCACGTAGTTCACCCAAATGGCCTTCAACGGCCTCAACAATCACGAATGTACAATAAGTTTCGACAATGATCAAACTTGTTACTAGAAACCACCTTAGTGAGCATATCCACCGGATTATCCTTCGTGTGGACCTTCACAATCTCCACATTACCATCTTCAAGAACATCACGAACGAAGTGATAATGAACGTCAATGTGTTTCGTCCTTGCATGAAAAACCTAATTCTTCTCCAAATAGATAGCACTCACGATATCACAATAAATAGTGACGGATTGCTACGATATACCAAGTTCCTTTAAAAGTCCTTGAAGCCAAATAGCCTCCTTCACAGCCACTGTAACCGCCGTATACTCTACCTCCGTCGTAGATAAAGCCACCATAGACTATAAGGTGCATCTCCAACATACCGGCGCATGGGTCAAAGTGAATACATACCCTGTCATAGACCGACGCTTATCCAAATCCTTGATATAATCCGAATCAACGTAGCTAATACATAACTGTCCACCTGTAGTGTCCCACTTATAAATCAAACCAACATTGAGCATACCTCGAATGTACCTTAAGATCCATCTCACGGTGTCCCAATAACCCACTCATGGATCGTGCATGTATCTCAAAACCATGCTAACCGACTGTGATAAATCTGGTCTCGTACATACCATCGCGTACATCAAGCTCCCAACCGTGCTCGCATATGGAGTTTTCGACATCAACTCTCGATCTTTAACTTTCTTTGGTGAAAGATCAGCTGAAAGCTTCAAATAGGCTCCCAATGGTACACTGGCTTCGTATCCATGCTAACATGAAATCGCTATAGAACCTTCTTCAAATAAGCTACCCGTATCAAACAAATTCTGCCATTCTTCTTGTCTCTACTGATCTCCATCCCTAAATTATGTTTTGCCTCGCCAAAATCCTTCATCTCAAAATCCTTTGAAAGTTGTGTGTTCAACTCATCTATAGCATATCTGGAAATAGAGGTAACCAACATGTCATCGACATAAAGTAACAAATAGATATATGCACCTCCTTTCAACTTGAGAAAATATACGTAAGGATCAAACTGGCCCCGAGTGTACGAATGACCAATCATAAACCCATTGAATTGCCTATACCATTGTCGATGAGACTGCTTCAAACCGTATAGTGATTTCTTCAATCTGCAAACCAGGTTTTCCTTCCCTGCAGTTCAGAATCCCAATGGCTGAGTCATATATATTTCTTCATTAAGATTACCATGAAGAAATATCATCTTCACATCCAACTGATCTAAGTCCAATCCATACTATACCACCAAAGCAAGCAAAATCTGAATCGAAGAGTGCTTCACCACCAGAGAGAAAACCTCATTATAGTCAATACCTTCCTCCTATGCATAGCCATTAGCAACCAATCTAGCTTTGAACTTCAATGGAGTGCCTTCAATGCCCTCCTTCTTTGTGTATACACACTTGCAACCAATTGCCTTTCGCCCCTTTGGAAGCTCAACAAGCTCCCACGTATCATTCTTCTGAAGAGACTCCATCTCCTCCTGCATAGCCACCTACTACGAATCAGCTTTCGATCTCTGCTCGGTCTCTCTGAATGTAGTAGGCACCATCTCATTGATACTCTCCACCGGAAGTTTATACGCGACTATGTCGGCATACCGTGCTAATCCATATGTCTCTCCTCTGTCTCCGAACCGCAATAGAATCCTGAACCTGAACCGTCGGTCACTAATCTTGCACAACTGTACTCATATCCTCCTCATCATCACCATGCTTACCTGGCATCACCTCAATCGGTACTCTAATGGATAATGTACCATTTGGACAATGTGAAGCTGCATCGATCTCCACCACCTGTGATATCTTCTCTGTCGGGTCGCTCTCCACCTGATGAGAGCTAGGAAGCTTTAAGATAGAAGCCTCATCGAATGTGACATCCCTACTCAGCATAATCTTTCTATCAACTGGATCCTATAGCTTGTATCCCTTAACACTATGCTTGAATCCTATAAATATGACCTTCCTAGCTCGAGGTTCCAATTTATCTGTTCTCACATGATAAAATACAGGGCACTCAAATACCTTGAGCTAGTCATAATCTTAGGCTGGTTCTCCTGACCACATCTCCATAGGGGCCTTCCCCTCAATAGCAGATGAAGTTAGCCTATTAATGAGGTGGCTCGTATATGAAAGTGTCTCAGCCTAAAAGATCTTATCCAAACCACTATGTCCCAATAAATATCGGATCTTCTCCAATAAAGACCGATTTAACCTCTCTATCATCCTATTTTGCTACGGTGTATGACTAACTGTGAAGTGTCTCTCTATGCCTTCGTCTCGACATAGCTGCTGAAAGTGGTCTGATGTGTACTCACCACCGTTGTCGGATCGCAACGTCTTGATCTTTCTCCCAGTCTGCAGTTCTAACCTTTTTTTCCACTCCACGAATATAACTAGGACTAACTGTGAAGTGTCTCTCTATGCCCTCTCCTAGAATAATCATCAACGAATGTAACGAACTAATATCGATGATACGAGTTGTCGTGCGAGCACCTTTGATCGTAGAATTATCAAAGGTGGGTTGTGGAGAAAACAATAAGAAACACAAGAATAACTCAGATTTTTGGTGAAGGAAAATACCTTCTCTAGATTATGAGTATGCACTCTATAATCTCTCACAATCTCATTCTAGAATTGAAGAACAAGCTCTCCAAATCTCAAGTACAATTTAATCTCTCTTGATTAAACTCTCTAATCTCTCTGATTGTTTTAAACCCTAAAACAATCCCTTATAGAGGTGTACAAACAAGGGTGGCAAAGTGGTAAATAATCAAGCCCAACCTAAATAGGAAAACGTGTAAACAGAAACCCAAACCAACCAGGAAACCGTCGATGAGTCGACTCATGATCAGTTATGAGTCGACTCATGACTCATGGGTCGACTCATAAACTGATGAGTCGACTCAGCAGAAACTTTTGATAAAAAGGCTGAGTTTCGTGAGTCGACTCATAATAAGCATGAGTCGACTCAACCTGATGAGTCGACTCATGTTTAGTTATGGGTCGACTCACAGGCTGAAATCTAGATACTTTGACTCTTTGATTCTCTGCCTCGTTCCTCGTTCCAACCTGTGTTCTCCTGTACTGATTGACACCTCTATTCTCATACTATCATGAGAATCATCTATCCTCAAGCTCCCATGAGGATCGCTAAGTTCCAAAGAGAAGATACACCCGTATCATAGGTCCTCCCTTTAGGAACTTGAAGTCCCATTCAAGTTAGAACTTCAGCTGAGGAAACTCGTGAGCTGCTTCTTCCTTATTGGACCACTTAGCCTTGCTAGGAACCTGACCTTAACGTCTAATGAGAAACGACTCCTTCGTTCCCTACCTCGTTGTGGTTGTCTTCCGCTCTAATATGCAATCTTCCTTCAGCGGATCCTCTCTATCAAACCATAAGTCTTCAACATGTGGCAAGATTACCTTGTCATCACCTTCATCATCCAGCAATGTAGGCTCAAACAACTTTAAGTACTCGGTGTTGATTACCGAATACATGCCTAAGTAAGGCGGCAAATCTAGTCTGAAAGCGTTGTCGCCAATCTGATCGAGAATCCGAAACAGACCATAATGAATAGGCTTCAACTTCTTCCCTGCTCCTTTTAACCTCTCCTTACCTAATTTCAGCCACACCAAATCACATTTGCCAAAGTTACAAGGAACCCGATGTTGGTCATGCTTCACCTTGTACTTGACTTGTAATTTCTTTAATTGAGCTTCAACCAAGGCATGAATATGTGCACTCTTCTCCAGAAATCACTGAGCACATTGTCTCTCACATCCCTCCTTGTCATCCATCGTGGCTTCACACGAAAACACAAGATCGAACGGGCTCGGTGGTAAGAATCCATAATACGTCTCCAACGGTGACTTTTCCGAAGATCCATGAAATGCCCGATTAAAAGCAAACTGTAAATATGGTAAGCTCTCATCCTAAGTCTTGGGATGCCTGGAATTATACCCTCGCAACATATGCACCATAGTCCGGTTGACTACCTCCGTTTTCCCTTTGTTTGTGGATGAAAGACCGTGCTCTTCTTCAATTTAGTCCATCAAAATCCACAAAGAATCCTAAAAATGTCTGAGAAAATGGCTATCTCGGTCTGAAATAATCAAACTTGGCAACCCAAAATGCTTCCACACATGCTCGAAGAACAACTATGCTGCATCCGCTCCCGTCACGGTCTTCTTACAAGGAATCAAAAACACCATCTTACTGAACCGGTCCACCACAATGTACAAATAGTCATGCCCGCGCTTGGTAGTCGGCAACCCTCCTAGAAAATCCATAGAAATGCTCTCCCATAGCCTAGAAGGAACTGGTAGTGGTAGGTACAATCCCATCTTCCTCTTAGAAGGCTTCGAAATACAGCATAACTTACACCGTCCAACATACTTGGACACATCATTAAGCATCCGTGGCTAAAACACATGTCGTCGTAGATTGAGAAGCGTCTTCTGAATTCGAAAATACCCATGCACATGGGAGGTATGTGCTTCCCTAATCCATTGCAACCGATTACCCTCCTCCGAAATGCATAATGATGTCCCACGATACAACAAGCCATCTTCTCCAAGGGCATACTCCCCCCTTTGACCAGCCTTCTCCTGCTCAAACACACTACCGAAGTCTCTACTAGATGCGTATAGCTGTACATACTCCAAAGGAACCAATGGCTGAATACGCATCGTCACCAATAAAGCCCTTACCGACAGACGAGATAACATATCAGCCAACTTGTTTGTCGCCCCCTTCTTGTATCTAATAATGATATTAAAAGCCATCAAATAAGACATCTACTTCATGTGCAGTGTCTGCTGTAACTTTGCCTGGGCATGTAAGAACTCCAACGGCTTGTGATCCGAGTGCACAACCACCTCCTTCCCCAACAAGTGCTTAACTGCCTGATAAAGTGCATAGAACTCCTTGTCATAGGTCGGGTAGTTCGCAATAGCACCCGTAAACATCTCAGAATGATATTCCACTGGCTTCCCATCCTGAATCAACACCGCTCCCATCGCATAACTAGACGCGTCGGTCTCCACCTCGAAAGTCTGCTACAAATTCGGCAAAGCTAACACCGGTGCCTCCGAGATCTTCCTCTTTAGCAACTGAAAAGCCTCCTCATGCATTCTCCCCTACTTGATTTGAACCTTAGCCTTTGTGAGGCCATGTAACGTTGTCGTATAAGTCAAAAATACCGAATGAACTTACGCAAATACTGGCAAGCCCCTATAAAGCTTCTCACCTCCGTCACTATCTTCAGCGTCGGCCACTTTGTTATCACCGCCATCTTACCCGGATCTATCCTCCTCTGGCCTTTCCGCATTATGAAGCTGAGATACACCAACTCGTCCTTCCCAAACTCGCACTTCTTCCCATTAAGCTTTAGCTGTCCATCCTGCAACACTCTAAACACCTGCTCTACATGATCAAGATGCTCCTCCCAGGTCCTGCTATATACCAAAATATCATCAAGGTACACAATCACAAAATCCTCTATGAAAGGTTGCAGCAAATCATTCATGAGCCTCATAAAAGTCACCGGAGCATTGCATAATCCAAATGACATCACCAACCACTCGAACAGGCCCTGTTTGGTCTTAAACGTCGTCTTCCAAGTGTCTTCCTCCCAAATCCTCACCTGATGATAGCCAGACTTTAGATCCAACTTCGTAAAGAACCTCGCTACCCCTAACTGGTCCATAAGATCATCGATCCGTGGTAGTGGGTAACGATTCTTTATCGTTATCTTGTTAAGCTCCCGGTAATCCACACACATGCGCCAGCCTCCATCCTCTTTGGGCACCAATAACACTGGCGACCCGCAAGGTGAACAACTCGGCACTATCACTCCCGTCTCCAAGAGCTCCTGAACCTGCTTCTTGATCTCCTCGGACTCCTATACTAATGTGCGGTATAGGCCTATGTTTGGCAGGGAACTCTCTCCGGTCAACATAATCTCATGCTCTACACCTCGACGTGGTGATAGTCCTGTGATCTCCGAAAACAAGTCCGCATACTTGGCCTTTTGTCACGCCCCGCTTCCTAAAATACCCGAGAATCGGAACATGAACAAGCCTGCGACGTATTAGATTAAGAAGAAATATACACTATTATTTTTTTCTTTTATTTTCTTCTCAATCCAATACACTAAGCGTCTAAAAATAAATACAATGTGAAGTCGTAGGTCCCCGATCACACATAGCAAGAATATAAAGACAACTCAGAATAAGAAATAGACATATCATCAACAGTAAATCATCCCAGACATAAAATATGGGTCCAACATACGCTTATTACAAAACAGTCCAACTAGAAAATAAGAAATACATAGTCCATAAAGAAAATACTATTAAAAATACTAGATCCATCATCAACTAAGAAAAATACGGTAAAACAGTTTTAATGTCTAACTACTACTACAGAAGAAAATCACTACGCTTCAGCTGGTTCTTCTACTCCTTCTGCAAGACACTCCTACTAAGAATCATCTAGCTCCTATACAATTCCGAACTGAGGCCGTCCGTCTCCTAAATCTAACGTACACCCAGAAAATAGGAGTACGTCAGTGTGTGTAACACACGGTAAGATCCCCCAAAGCAGAAACAAATACAATAACAGTATTGATAATATATGCGTGGTTAATGCAATAACAGAAATAAAAATAGAACATGTGATGATAGTAATAACGATAGAGGCATGCAACTGGAATACTAATAATCAAAAGAATCCAAAAATCAACCAAGTGACAAGATCATGCAGGTAGCGATCAGAAACCATCCAAGCAATAAGGTCATATAATAGATGGAATTAATACTTAAAAATCTACAACTCGAGACGTAGTACGTCGAGCGAAATAATCCAAACAAGGAAACCCTCATGTATATACCATATGTCTCAAATTTTAAATAATTAAATATTGACCCCGATCTATGTATGAAAAGGAGTACAACCGGCCTACATCTCACAAGAATCATACTTAGCCAAGAATCGATGTCATGTAACTAAATATCACATCACTCATCTCAAATAATCAACAATCTCAATATCCCTGCTCCTCAGACCCACTCCAGGCCGACACAAGGCGCTGGCGTGAGCCTGGAAAATACATTAACAATCACATATCACGATACCTCAGACCCACCTCAGGCCGACACAAGGCGCTGGCGCGAGCCTAGAAAATAATTAACAATCTTGATATCACTGCACCTTAGACCCACCCCTGGCCGACACAAGGCGCTGGCGCGAGCCTGGAAAATACATCAACAATCTCATCCCATCACCTGAACAATTGATTCCCTATCCCAACTCTTCTCGCTTTTCTAAGTCGACAATCACAATCCACACTATAACTCGGGTTCACCACCTAAACTCAGCCAATACACTCACACATGTCACTAAGTCTGTTCATGACGCACGAGGCCCCTAAATCATGAACTACTAATGGTTCTCAAACACAATGGGATGATATTAATAACATTAATTTCACGCAACCACATCATGACATGTCGAATACAGTAAAATATTCACAAACATGAATGTAATCATGAACAGCAACTATGTAATTCAGAAAATAATTTATTTTTCAAAATTATTTCTTTTAAAATTATTTATCATTATAACAATCCAAATATTATCTTTTCTAGAATAAATTCTTTAAAATTATTTCTCATCAATTATTATTCTAAAATAATTCCTTTTCTCGTAAATAAATTCTTTTTAAATATTATAAATTCTCTATAATAAATTCATTATCAAATTAAATTCTTTTAACTTATTATAATTATTCCAAAAACACTATTTATCACATATCAATTATTCAGATCAATATTCTTCAGCAAACAACCCACGCAGTTAAATACGTCACAAATATACTGTGCAAATAATTTATAACAGGTATAGAATTCAGATCTGAGCAAGAGGGATCTTGCCTCGGGTTCGTCGAATGATTCGACGTCGACGGTGCCGATCGGATCTGACACGGGGGGCACGGTGTCGAGATGAGCTCCGGCGAGGGGTTGCGATAACGGGGCAGCAACGAACTTGGTCGGCGTCGGCAGTGAGGTTTGACAAGAGGCGGGGTTGAGGCGACGGAGGCTGACGGACAGAGGAGGGCGGAGATCAGGGCCATAGCGAGCTCCGGTAGCGGCGGATCTGGCGGACGCGGGTTCGAGCGTCGGGCTGATCTGGAGGAGGGGAGTCGTTGCTGGGGTTTGGGTGAGGGAAGTGGCGGCCAAGGCCGCGGCTCAGGGTGCTGGAGGCGGTGGAGGAGGCAGCGAGGGGCAGACAGAGGTGTGGCAAGCGGAGGTTGGGGTCTTAGGGGAAGGCACGAGGGTGGCGAAGGCCGAGGAGAGGAGCTCGGAGCGACGAAGGTGGTTGCGCGGGTTAGGGTTGCTCGCGGCGGCGCTGGTGAGTCTGAATGGCGGCGAAGGGGGGAGGAGAGGATAACGAGGAGGGCTGAGTTGGGTTTTGGTCGCGGGGAGAGAGGCAAGGGGATGATGACGATGGCGGCTCGAGCGGTGGTCGCGACGAGGAGGGCGGCGCTCAAGACGAGGAGACTGAGTTGGGAGGTTAGCGGCCTTGGAGGGGCTGCAGGCGGCGGTCGCGCGAGGAAGAGAGCGAGAGTAGAAGAAGAAGGTGGTGGCGGGGTTTTTGTACGTGAACAGGAGAGAGGAGAGCGAGATATATATGTATATATATATAATAGGGTTAGGGTTAGGATTAAAATAATTAAAATAAATAATTTTGGGTACTTAAAAATTAGACTAATTACATAATAATTATCTACAATTAAAAACGTACACGTTGAGCTAATACAACAGTTGATACGAAATAGTCGAAATATACCCATATTGTACAATTAAACAAAAATAATTAATAAATAAAATATATTTACTTATATTTAAAATCAAATAATTATGGGATAAATATCTACAAATCAAAACGTACTAGTTGTGCTAATACGATAGCTTATACACAATAATTTAAACAATACAACAATTTACACAAATAATACATAATTAATAATTCAACATAATACACAGAATAATACGTAATAGTAATAATAATACAACGTATTATTTAAAATAGTATGTAATAGTATCGACAATACAACAGATTAATTCCAAAAATTATTACCACATAAAATAAATTTATAAATATCAAAATCATTTAAATAAATATATAATCAGATTTTTAAATCATAGAAAATTATAGAAAATCGAGAAAAATACAAATACTCGTTTATAAATAATAATTAAATATTTTAAAATACTAAAAAATTATTTTAACTAGTATTAAAATTCACGATCATTACACCTTTACCCCGTCAAGATCTCCCTCCTGAAGCTTGCTCATGGTGGACAAGCATCTCCTACTCAGCTGCTCTTCATAGGGCCGAATAAACAACAAAATGAACTTCCTACCCGTATTCGCCGACCTCTTAGCCTGAGTCGCCATCACCAAACTCGTCTCCTGTGGAAGAGATGCCGAACGAAAAATGAATTGCACGCTATCCTTGGTGAACGTATACTTTTGGGTCTGTCGATCATACACCGTGTATCTATCCTACAAATAAGGATTGCCCAAAATAACTTTATAAACATCCAACGGAACCACGTCGCATGTGACCTCATCAATATATGACTCATGGAGTGCAAATCTGAACGTACACTGGTTCACCGCACTTAATCCCGCTTCCTTCTGAATCTACCCTAATGGATAGGGCTTTGGATGCTTCACCATCTTCAATCCTAGCTTCTGTACTAATGCTTCAGATATCAGATTCTTTTGGCTTCCTGGATCTATAATAGCATCCACCAAGCTGGTCTTGACCTGCAACTTTAGAACAAAGAGCTGCTCCCTCGGGTCATCATCTTCTTTAGTAGCATGCTTCCCCGCTATAAGGTTGAGACTGCTATTGGGTTTAGTCATCCAGGGAACCTTCTTCGGACCCTGTGCTATCACGTATGCCTTCTCTCCTCCTTTTTCTTCAACCCTTTCAGCTTCAGATAAGGATACTTATCCCAGCAACGATCAGCTACATGTCCTGTCTGCTTACAGTGATTGCTGGTCAATCCTACCTTCCCCGAGTCACCCTTCTTCTTCTCGTCCTTAGGTTGAGAGCCACCCGACTTGCTCCCTGATGGTTTAGAGTCTCCCTTCGTCTCGTTGCTCTTCTTCTGTCTGCTCTCAATGGCAATGGCCTTCACTCTCACCCCAGCGATCGTCTCCACCGAGAATAGTTTCATCTCCTTCCGGATGTAATCATTCAGACCCACCATGTACTTCATAAAGATGGAGTACTCGTCCGTTGTAATGTTTAGAACCATTGTCTGTAGCTAGAACTCCGTCCTGTACTCTTAAACGGTCTGATTGAACCTTTAGCGTAAGCCGTACTACTTGTACCAACGCTCCTCAAGGAACCCCACCGGATAGAACTGCTCTTTGAACTTGTTCCACGACACCATCTTCTTCTCATGTTTGCAATAAGATTTCCACCACGTCAACACGTGCCCTAAAAGATTTAGTATCGCGAATACTATCTTCTTCTTGGATGAATATTCGTAGAGAGTGAAGTACATCTCCATATGCTCGATCCAATCATCAAGCTTCTCCATATTGATACTCCCATCATAAACAGGAATCTCAACCTTGAAATCAATCTTCAAATTTTAGTAATTATTCTTACCCCCTTGATGCCCCATAATCTTAACAATCTCGGTCTCTCTATCTGAATCAGACCTCTCTCTCTCTCTTCGTCAGACTCGGTGAGTTTCTTCTTACCCTTTGAAGAAGATTTCTCATTTTTGTCCCCTTTATTAATGAGACCTACGAGCTAACTGAGGGTTAAACCGATCGTCTCGATCTGCCTCTCCATTGCATCAAGCCTTGCTGAATTATCCCCTTCAGTCATCTTCTCCTTCCTTAGTTTCTGGACTTCTTCCAATGAAATAAGGATCTCACCAAGCTTCTGGTATTGGGATCGAGTAAGGACCATACACAGGAACCCCTTCACTGGATCTGATTGCTCTGATACCAACTTGATACGAGTAGCCATGCGAGCACCTTTGATTACAGAATTATCAAAGGTGGGTTGTGGAGAAAACAATAAGAAATACAAAAATAACTCAGATTTTTGGCGAAGGAAAATACCTTCTCTAGATTATGAGTATGCACTTTATAATCTCTCACAATCTTACTCTAGAATTGAAGAACAAGCTCTCCAAATCTCAATTACAATTTAATCTCTCTTGATTAAAGTCTCTAATCTCTCTGATTGTTTTAAACCCTAAAACAATCCCTTATATAGGTGTACAAACAAGGGTGACAAAGTGGTAAATAACCAAGCCCAACCTAAATAGGAAAACGTGTAAACAAAAACCCAAACAAACCAGAAAACCGTTGATGAGTCGACTCATGATCAGTTATGAGTTGACTCATGACTCATGGGTCGACTCATAAACTGATGAGTCGACTGAACAGAAACTTTTAACAAAACGGCTGGGTTTCGTGAGTCGACTCATAACAGTCATGAGTCGACTCAACCTGATGAGTTGACTCATGTTCAGTTATGGGTCGACTCACAGGCTAAAATCTGGATACTTTGACTCTTCGATTCTCTACCTTGTTCCTCGTTCCAACCTACGTTCTCCTATACTGATTGACATCTCTATTCTTATGCTATCATGAGAATCATCTATCCTCAAGCTCCCATGAGGATCGTTAAGTTCCAAAGAGAAGATACACCCGTATCAATCGACCACTAAGTGATGCATTCTTATTGGGACCCTAAACGTCTGTGTGCATATAGTCCATGATGTCCCTCGTCTTATGAATAGCAGTCCTGAACTTCACCTTTGTCTTTTTGCCAAGTACACAGTGCTCACATAACTCCACTTTATCACTTTTGGCTCCCTTTAATAGTCCCTGCTTCCACAACCCCTGTAGTGACTTCTCACCTGTGTGCCCCAATCTATAATACCAAAGTCTACTCATGTCCGCTTCTAAAATCAACCTGGCCAATCTTAGTGCTTCCCTTCAGATAGTATAAATTTTGACTGCGGATTCTCTTCATCACCACTAAAGATCCCTTAGTAACCTTCGCTACAGCATCTTCAAAGGTTACCTTGAATCCCTTCGCCTCCATAGCTCCAACAGAAATAAGATTCTTCTTCAGTTGAGGAACAAATCTCACCTCCTTCAATTCATGAACTACCCCATCATGCATCCAGATCTACACAGTACCTATCCCACAAATGCCACAAGACTGATTATTTTCCATGACTACAACTCCCCTATCAAGCTTCTCAAAAGATGCAAACTAATCTCACCTTGGGGTCACATGATAGGTCGCATAGGAATCAAACATCCAATCTGATGCATCCAAGTGGTTCACCTCCGGATTAATCAGTAGAGAAAAGCTTGAATCATCGGAATCATCGTATTTTGTAATATTCACCTCATTAACATTCGGGCCCTTTTTCTTGCTATTCTCCTTCTCCTTGAGCTTCGGGCAGTCTCTCTTTCAATGTTCCTGCTCCTCATAGAATGCACATTGGTTCTTTGCTAATTGGTGGCAGCTTCTTGACTTCGATCTCCCTCTATTATCACCTTTTGGATATGGGCTTCTACCTCTCGTCGATAAGGTCTCGCCTGAAGTACTAGCACGGGAAGTCTCCTTATCCTTCCTCCTCAAATCATAATTCGTCAAGGCATTAGTAACTTCACTATAGCTGATAGAAGATCTTCTGTTCAACAAAGTGAGCACAAAGGTGTCATAGTCCTCATCTGGTAAGGAGCCCAATAAGATAATAGCCTTGTACTCATCCAAAATCTTCTCATCAACATTCGCCAAGTCCGACAATAACTTCATATAGTTGTTCACACGAGCCGCAAGCGATGTGCCTCTGGACATCTGAAATCTGAATAACCTACGCAGCAAGTACAACCGGTTCTTAACACTCTCCATAAGGTACTTATTATTGAAAATTTTCCATATCTTCATTGCAGACATCCCCCCAATTACATCATGCTTCAGCTCCTATTCCAAACAGGACATGATCACCCCCACAAGCGTTTCTATTCATCTTTTCACATATCGCCTCTTTATATTTTAGTGGTCTCTCATGGACCATGATGGTCTCCTTCAAGTTCTGAGCATTAAGTGCATCTTGTACGTTGCTCATCCACAAATCAAAGTTGATTTTACCGTTATACTTTACAATACTAATTTTAGTGTTCTAAAAAACAAACTTGAACTGTACTCACCATCATCTTGCTGCTTTCATCTTCTTCTCTCATTGCAAACTAACTCCAAGTTGTAGAGAAAGAATCAAACTTTTGATAAAAATTAAGAATTACCCAACTAAACCCTAGATCAGATTCCAAATAGATCTCTTGTCCACACGAGGAAAGCGAAATCTCTAATGACAACTTCTAATACTATCTCCACCGAAGACTAGAACTCCAAGAACCAAGCTTCAAACAAGAATCTTCCTTCACCTAATTCCAAAACCCTAGATCTGAAATATGAGCTTTGATACCACTTGTTGTATGTAGCGAAAATTTTGGCAGCACCTCGGCGCAACAACAAGAGAGTAAGATCATAATAGGAATTCCCGTTTTACTAAGGAAATAAGAACCACAAGCAAAATATCTCAACAAAGTGGGATATCAGCTCTTCCTCTCATCGGTTCTAGGACTGACCTGTCGAGGAAACCTAAATAAGCTATTACAAATCACACAAATAACGAGACTGTAAAGCCCCATAGAATTTATTAAATGAGTTTTATTATGAAATATATGTTTATATCATGGAAGAGTATGAAAACAAGTGTTTGGGGATCAAACTAGTATATTTATCCGAGAGAAATCAAGTGGAAAAGTCTAGCACACGAATGTAAACATGCACAGTAGAATGTTGTTGAACGGTTGACCGCACTGGGCATGACGGTCGACCGCCCAGTGGTTAGTTTCAGGCATAGCAGAGTTCTGCTGTGCAATCGACCGTGATGGGCGCAGCGGTCGATCGTACAGCGGCCAGACTGGTTTCCCAGTCTGAGTTGCTTTTGTGTTTCGGGTTGGGTTTGGGGGATTATATATATATTATTTAATTCGTGGAAGCCTCCTTTTTGTCAGAGAAAACCCTATAGCCTCCCCCTACCCTCTTGCAAACCTTAGCTTGTTCTTTGGGGTGATTTTGGAGGATTTCGAGGAGCTCAACCGAGATTCAGCGGCGTTCAGCAGAGGAGATCCTTCTCACAACCTTACCACAGTAGTTCATCACCCCTCAGGCGAGTTTCATCTCGCCTAACTCTACACCTAGTTTTCAAATGCTTTAAACGATGTTTTCAAACGTTTTTATGAGCCTAATATGCTAGTTTGAGTACAGAAAAGTTAATCTTTATATTGAATGTAGTAAAGAGACATGTTTTTAGTTAATAAAGATCACCCACGTTTTTCCTAAGTGCAGATCTAGAACTGGTGTTTAGTATAACAAGGGTTTTGAAAGAAAAATATTTGTTTTCGAAGGTTTTCGACATATAGATGCATGTTTTAAACTGTTTCATCTTGTCTATAGTGATTAGACTATGTATATCATGTTTCAGATATGCAACATCACATGTTTAGGGTTGCTAGTATGTTTAAACATCACACACGAAGATCGAGATTGAAAATCATAGAACAAAGTCCTGGAATTAGGGTTTTGTTGTTGTGCGGTCGACCGCGATGGGCGCGGCGGTCGACCGTATGTCGTGCTCAAATATATATATATATATATATGGTTTTCTGTTGATTGCAGTCGACCGTGCGTGGCACGGCGGTCGATCGCTAGAGAGCACAAAAGAACAGTCAGTTCTGTTCTCTGTGCGGTCGACCGCACTGGGCGCGACGGTCGATCGTAAGTCAATTTTCTGCTTTGTTCTGTTGTGCATACGTCGTGTGGCTGGCGAGATTTTCTTGATTATTTAGGATTGTTACACACTAAGATTTGTGTATATGAGATTAACTACAGACTAGAAACTAGTTATTCACCGAGATATGAGAGTGAATAATGTATACATGTTTGTTATAGAAATAATTCGTCGCAGTCCATGTGTTGGACACTTAGCTATTGTGGCCCATGTGTTGGACCTTGATCATATAGTCCATGTGTGGGACATTCATTATTTCAGTCTATGTGTTGGACACGTAGCTTGCGGCCTATATGTTGGACCTATAGTATTTATAGTCCATGCGTTGGACCTTCATCATATATAGTCCATGTGTTGGACATGCGTTATGTTAACTCCATGCGTTGGTCTCTCTCCTATTTCAGTCCATGTGTTGGATATTTATTACATGCAGTCCATGTGTTGGACATTCAGTGGAATTTTTGCCTTATCTAACATATAGTAGATGTGGTTCATGAGTTGAACAAGTATTCCAGTGTCTTAAAGGACATTTCTGATATAGTTTGAGATGGAGGTATTGCTCCATATTATAGTTGGATTTGATAATTAGCTATTTATAATATGAGCTATGGGATGGTTGAGATATCCACGCACATGTTGTAAATTTCTAAATATCAAACTTCTATTGTATTTCAGATCAGATGTTTGACTACCTATATGTATTATCAGTATTTTTCTATCCAACTAGCCCTTTCCCTTGGCGTTGATTGAGATGTTACTCGCTAAAGCTCTTTGACGCTCGTTGTTTCCCTACTTTCAGGTAACGAGCCAGGTGCACGGAGAGCCGTAGCTTAATGGAGTTGACTAGTTCTAATTATGGATATTTATTAGCAGTATTTTTGTTACAACTCCAGGATGACCTTATTTATGAGACATTGAAATATTATTTCTAGTTTTGTAAAGGCAGAATACCTTAGTGTCATTTCTTTTGTTCGATGTCGAGACATTTGTATTTCAGTTCAAATATTGTTTCTTTGTTCAGAGATTTGTCTTATTTATAACTGTGGAGATTTTCTCTTTCAGAGTATCCATTGGTTAATATTTCTTTTGAAGTTTCTCTTTTGCCTGTTTTGTACCTACACCTATTGTTGAGTCTACTAGATAGATATTTACTGTGATGGTGAAACATATTATTGTACGGTATAGTACATGACAGGTTTGACATTCTTGGTTTTACCTTAGACTGCAGCCTTGTTGAAACCAGGGGCATCACAGTTGGTATCAGAGCTCTAGTTCCAGTATCCTTAGGATTGTTATGTGTCGAGTCGTGGAGTTAGAATAGAGTTTCTAAGGATTCATTTATAGAGTTCGCTGAGAATTTTCTAGAATGAGTGAGGACGTTATATACGCGTATTCAAATTTTCAAATATTTTTTTGTGACATTAAAATTATTTGAGTGAATGAGATATGATATGAACTCTCTATTTGTATGAGATCCTTAAGTATTTTGATTGAGGACTCGTAGACCTTCCTTTATGTGCTCAGATGGCAGGACAAGGTAGACCTAGTACCCAGAGAGCTAGTCAGGCAGAGCTGCAGCAGGCTCCACCAGAGCCGCAGCAGACTCCACCGGAGCCGTAGCAGGCTCCCCAATATTTGATAGATCTGATGGCTCCCATAGCCGTGAGGATGGCAGCTCTTGAGGAGCTTGTGACGAGTCACATCACCCTACCACCACCACCAGTAGTTCTACCACCGGTTGTACCAGCTTTTCCAGTTGCTGAGGGTTTTCAGCAAAACACACCAGCACCTACCCCGCAAGCAGTTACAGATAGAGCAGCAGAGTAGGAGACTTGGCTCCGTATGGTGGAGAGATACCAGAAGATGAGAGCGCCTGAGTTTTAGGGTTCATCAGATTCACTGGTAGCACATAAGTGGAAGGAGGATGTGAGCAACATTCTTGAGATTCTGAATATGACATTAGTTCAGAAGCAGAGGCTGGCATCTTACAGTCTCAAGGGAAATGCAGGGAGATGGTATCGGTTGCAGTTTACTCCATATTAGAGGATGGCGCTCACCTGGGAGGACTTCACCTTTTTCTTTGACGAGTAGTTTATCTCTTCCGCGGCACGGGCCGGGAAAGAGCTTGAGTTATCCAGATTGACTCAAGGAGACATGTCAGTGACGGATTTTGAGAGTAGATTTATGAGTCTACTTCATTTCATGGGCATGTGGCAGACTGGAGAGCACAAGGCTCGGATGTTTCTAGCAGGACTTCACCTCGGCCTTCATTGATACCTCGTTTCTAGGAGGTTTTATTCAGTTTGAGAGGTAGCGGATGCTGCCATCTCTCAGGAGAATGAGTCAGCCATGTTCCAGAAGGACAAAGAGGGTAACAACAAGGAAAACAATAAGAATAAAAGACCTTTCTCAGGACCCCAGCAACAGTAGCAGCAGCAAGGCCCTCATAGGAGAGGACCTCAGCATGATCAGAGAGCGCCTCAGCAGCGCAAGTTTCAGGGCACATGTTATAACTGTCGTAAGATTGAGCATAAGGCATCAGAGTGTCGCAGTGCACCAACAGGAGCACAGCCAGGGAGAGGGCAGAACCAGCAGCATGGTAGATTCCAGGGCCACGGTCAGGGCCAGCAGGCGAGGCTAGAGGCACTGCCAGTGGTACCGAAGATAGAGGGATAGGTTCGAGCAGTTTAGGAGATCCCTCAGGGATAGGTGGTTCTATATGCTCAACCTCTAGCTGCAGAGCAGGTTCAGGGCACCAGTAGAGTTTATGCAGTAGTCCCTCGTGATCATGGGGTGAGTGGAGCCGTAGTGGAGGGTATGTTCTCAGTGAACTCCTTTCCAGCTCGTATTCTTTTTGATTCAGGAGCTTCGCACTCTTTCATATCTTATGTCTTTATAAGTAGACTTCAGCTTGTAGCTCAGCCTCTAGATATTCCTTTGTCAGTTTCCACCCCTTTAGGTGAGGTGTCGCTCTTAGAGAGCATTTGTAGGAAGTGTATCATCAGTATAGATGAGTCTGAGTTTGTGGTTGACCTGATAGTGTTGAGCATGTCAGAGTTCGATGTTATTCTTGGTATGGATTGGCTATCTTCCTACCATGTCAGTATCGACTGTTTTGCGAAAACAGTAAAGTTGCGAGCGTCCGATGGGTCCGAGTTAGTTGTAGCAACCTCTCAGAGGAACCAGTTTACGGAGTCATTACTGGCGTACATCGAGGAGGTGATGCTGCGGGATCAGAGTGTGGATATATGCGAGACTAGAGTTATCTTAGATTTTTAGGATGTCTTTCAGGACATACCTGGGTTACCTCTGGTGAGAGAGGTTGAGTTCTGTATTGAGTTACAGTCGGGAACAACCCCGATATCCCGACCACCCTATCATATGGCACCTGCTAAGATGAGGGAGCTACAGACCTAGTTAGATGAGTTGTTAGCTCAGGGTTTTATTCGTCGGAGTCATTCTCCGTGGGGAGCGCCGGTCCTTTTCGTGAAGAAGAAGGATGGTAGTATGCGATTGTGTATCGACAACCATGAATTGAACAAGGTCACTATCCGGAAGAGATACCCTTTGCCTCGGATTGATGACTTGTTCGATCAGCTGCAAGGAGCGTAGTATTTCTCGAAGATTGATCTTTGTTCTGGTTATCATCAGTTGCGGGTCCTAGAGATGGATATTCCTAAGACCGCCTTTCTGACTCGATATGGGTCCTTTGAGTGTTTGGTTATGCTATTTGGATTGACCAATGCACCCACGATATTCATAGATTTGATGAACCGAGTCTTTCGTCCATTTTTGGATCAGTTTGTGATCGTATTTGTAGGCATCAAAAATTGCCGATAGGTCCCCGCACACAGCTCAGTGTTAACGAGCAACGATTGAACATCACTACCCGGTTTACAAGAGTTCAACTGACGTCGGTAAGCGCCTGAAGCGAACCGACGAACCACGTGAGCCGACAGAATCTCAGAACAACGGGGATACGGACTGACCGATAACCCCGTGATCACTGCAAACGGACCAACACCCGTCGTGTCCCATTCACCTCACCGATTATCCGGCCATTGGGGCCCACAGAGCTCGCCGTCAGAATTCCAACGCATCCGAAATCACTCAAATCCGAGTTCGGACAAAAAGTCAACGGCGGAATACCCGGTAGCGTCTCAAATGACATGAAACACCCCGGGGGTGTCTCAAAAAATCCGAGACACCCCAAGGGTGTCTCGGAAAATCCAAGACACCCCAAGGGTGTCTCGGAAATTCCGAGACACCCCTAGGGTGTCTCGGATTTCTTGAGACACCCCATGGGGTGTCCTCTTCATTTTCACCCCCCCTCCTTGGTTTCCTATAAATAGGCCCCTAGGGCCTCCATTCTCTTGGCCTTGGTTTTGGAGCTCTGATTTTGGGTCTTGGGATTATCCTCAAGATCTGAAATCTTAAAGAAGAGCGGCGAAGCCCTGCCGGAGTGAGGAGCGAGGTCTGAAGTTAGAGCGGCGAAGCCCTGCCAGATCGAGGAGTGAGATTCTGCACCAGTCCCCCTTCATTCACCTTAGTGTTGCCCATTAGCGGTGACCACTAAGAAGAGCTATTATCTCGTTTTAGCCGAGATATACGCTTATAACCTCTAGATCTTAAGCGGATCAACGAGGTTCTGTTTCTATATCCCACGCGGATAGACGAAACTCTGCCGGATTCCACCGGAACGGATCTTGAAGAGTCGGCGGTCCACGGATATTAACATCCCCGTCACAGGCCAACAACCCACGCAAGCGAGACCGAACCAGAACGGGACCTCATGTTTATTTTCAGAAAAGTTGTAATCATTTGTTTTCATTTTTATTCTGTTGTAACGATTGAAGTTGTAGCAGATCACAAATCAATGAAAACAGCAGCTTTTACCGAAAACAGTATTCATTGATGATATTCTTATCTATTCGAGATCGGAGTTAGAGCACGAGCATCATCTACGTTTGGCTTTGCAGACCTTGCATGAACATCAACTATATGCTAAGTTTAGCAAGTGTGAGTTTTGGATTTCTGAGGTCAGGTTTCTTGGCCATATTATCAGCAAAGAGGGTATAGCAGTAGATCCAGCTAAAGTTTTGGCAGTGCTTAATTAGGAACCGCTGAAGACGATAACCGAGATTCGTAGATTTTTAGGATTGGCTGGATATTACAAAAAGTTCATTCAGGACTTCTCGAAGATTGCGACACCACTTACACGCCTCACGAAGAAGGGTGTACAGTTCATTTGGCGCACAGAGTGCCAGAGGGCTTTTGATACCTTGAAGGTTAAGTTGACTACAGCACCAGTTCTTTCTATTCCGAGCAGTGACAGGATGTTTGTTGTATACACAGATGCATCGTTATTAGGTCTGGGAGGTGTTTTGATGTAGACTCAGAGGGTAGTAGCATACATCTCACGGCAGTTGAGAGTTCATGAGTAGAACTACCCCACCCATGATTTGGAGTTAGCAGCAGTTGTATTCGCGCTAAAGGCGTGGAGACACTATTTGTATGGAGTACAATTTGAGCTTTTCACAGACCACCAGAGTTTGAAGTACCTTTTCTCTCAGAAGGAGCTTAATCAGAGGTAGCGCCGATGGATTGAGTTTATTAAGGACTACGAATTCGCGATTCAGTACTATCCGGGGAAGGCAAATGTCGTAGAAAATGTCTTGAGTAGGAAACATCGACATCAGGTAGCGGCTTTCAGGTGCTCGCTGTATAGAGATCTTCTCACTCTTAGCTAGTTTGACTTTAGGCCAGAGGTTGGCGGGACCAGCGCATACTTGGGAGCTGTATTAGTGCAGCCATCTTGGAAGGATAGAGTAGTCAGAGCCCAGTTAGAGGACTCTTGGATTCAAATCCAAAAGGAAGAGATTTCCAAGGGGCCCAAGGATGATTAGACCATTAGGGCAGATGGAGGCCTTCGAATGAAGGGTCGATTAGTTATGCCAGCTAGTGTAGAACTGAAGAAGGAGTTATTTGATGAAGCACACCGAACCCGGTATATAGTACATCCAGGGACCACTAAGATGTACAAGGACTTGAGGAGACACTTCTGGTGGAGTGGTATGCGTAGAGACATTGCAGATTTTGTGGCTAAGTGTTTCACTTGTCAGCAAGTGAAAGCAGAACATCAGAGACCAGCAGGAACACTTCAGCCTTTACCTATTCCTGCGTGGAAGTGGGCGGACATTTCGATGGACTTCATTGTGGGTTTGCCAAAGTCGAAGAAGGGGAATGACTCAGTTTGGGTGATTGTGGATCGGTTAACGAAGTCAGCACATTTTATTCCAGTGAGGACTACTTATACAGCCGAGGCATATGCGAGGATATTCATTCGGGAGATAGTTCGACTTCACGGAGTTCCAGATACGATTGTGTCAGATCGAGGATCAGTGTTCACCTCGCACGTTTAGAAGAGTTTTTAGGACTCATTTGGTAGCAGGTTATTGCACGGTAGTGTTTTCCACCCTCAGACAGATGGCCAGACTGAGAGAGTGAACCAGGTGGTAGAGGACGTACTACGAGCTTGTATTATTGATTTCCAGAGCAGCTGGGAGGATCACATTCCGTTGATAGAGTTTGCTTATAATAACAGTTATCAAGCAACTATTGATATGGCCCCATATGAGGCACTATATGGGAGACCTTGTAGATTCCCTATATGTTGGGTAGAACCGGAGGAAAGCTTATTGCTTGGACCAGAGCTGGTGAGGCAGACTACCGAAAAGGTAGCATTGATTAGGGAGCGCATTCTAGCCGCCAGAGCCGGCAAAAGAGCTACACAGATCATAGACTGTGACCTTTACAGTTTTAGGAGGGAGATTATGTCATGTTAAAGGTATCGCTGATGAAGGGTGTGCAGCGTTTTGGTAGAAGGGGGAAGCTAGCCCCGAGATTTATTAGCCCTTTTCAGATCATTGAGCGTGTTGGGGCGGTTTCTTATAGACTGGACCTTCCAGCATCGATGTCTAGTGTGAACGATGTATTTCACATTTTTATGCTTAGGAAGCACCTTCATGATGATGAGAGACAGCGAGTATTAGATGCTCCAGAGATTGAGCTTCAGGACGATTTGACTACGATTGAGATCCCAGTTTGTATACTTTCTAGAGAGGGAAAGAAGCTTAGGAATAAAGTAATTCCTTTGGTGAAAGTCCAATGGAACCGGAGAGGAACCGAGGAAATTTCTTGTGAGCACGAGAAGGATATGTATCGCGACTACCCACACCTGTTTGAGTAGGTAATTTGATTGAATATAGTTTTCTTGTGATTCATGATGATTTTAGAATAGTTGTATTTATCTTTAACACTAGAATGGGAGTATGGACACTTAATCCGTAATCATTTGGAATACATGGTATATATATGGGGGGTTCCTTATTTGGATTTTTCGCCTGACATACTATTTCCATTTAGTTGGGGATTAAGATATAAATACTTGCATTCTAGACTGTTAACTTTAAATACCGCTATGTCTATATATATGATAGTTATGAGATGATGTGATATTTCCTCATATTATTAATGTTTGAGATGCAATATTGGAATTTTAAGGACGAACTTCCTTTAAGGGGGGAAGAATGTAAAGCCCTGTAGAATTTATTAAATAAGTTTTATTGTGGAATATATGTTTATATCATGGAAGAGTACGAAAACAAGTGTTTGCGGATCAAACTAGTATATTTATGCAATAGAAATCAAGTGAAAAAGTCCAGCACACGAATGTAACATGCACAGCAAAATGTTGCTGAGCGGTCGACCGCGCTGGGCATGGTGGTTGACAGCCCAGCTGTCAGTTTCAGGCGCAGCAGAGTTCTGCTGTGCGGTCGACTACGATGGGCGGGGCGGTCGACCGCACAGCGGCCAGACTATTTTCCCAGTCTGAGTTGGTTTTGGGTTTCGAGCCGAGTTTGGGGGCTTATATATATATTATTTAATTCGTGGAAGCCTCCTTTTTGTCAGAGAAAACCCTAGTAACTTCCCCCTACCCTCTTACAAATCCTAGCTTGTTCTTTTGGGCGATTTTGGAGGATTTCGAGGAGTTCGAGTGAGATCCAGCGGCGTTCAGCAGAGGAGAACCTTCTCACAATCTTACCACAGTAGTTCATCACCCCTCAAGCGAGTTTCATCTCGCCTAACTCTGCACCTAGTTTTCAAATGCTTTAAACGATGTTTTCAAACGTTTTTATGAGCCTAATATGCTAGTTTGAGTATAGAAAAGTTGATCTTTATATTGTATGTAGTAAAGAGACATGTTTTTAGTTAATAAAGATCACCCACATTTTTACTAAGTACAGATCTAGAACTGGTGTTTAGTATAACAAGGGTTTTGAAAGAAAAATATTTCTTTTGAAGGTTTTTGACATATAGATGCATGTTTTAAACAGTTTCATCTTGTCTATAGTGGTTAGACTGTGTATATCATGTTCTAGATATGCAACATCACATGTTTAGGGTTGCTAGTATGTTTAAACATCACACACGAAGATCGAGATCGAAAATCATAGAACAAAATCCTAGAATTAGGGTTTTGCTATTGTACGGTCGACCATGATGGGTGCGGCGGTCGACCGTGCATGGCACGGCGGTCGACTGCTAGAGAGCACAGAAGAATAGTCAGTTCTATTCTCTGTACGGTCAACCGCACTAGGCGCGGCGGTCGACCGTAAATTAATTTTCTGCTTTATTCTGTTGTGCATACGTCGTGTGGCTTGCGAGATTTTCTGGATTATTTGGGATTGTTACACACTGAGATTTGTATATGTGAGATTAACTATAGACTAGAAACTAGTTAATCACCGAGATATGAGAGTGAATAGTGTATATATGTATGTTATAGAAATAATTCGTCGCAGTCCATGTGTTGGACACTTAGCTATTGTGGCCCATGTGTTGGACCTTGATCATATAGTCCATCTGTGGGACATTCGTTAATTCAGTCCATGTGTTGGACATATAGCTTGCGGCCGATATGTTGGACCTGTAGTATTTATAGTCCATGCGTTGGACCTTCATCATATATAGTCCATGTGTTGGACATGCGTTATGTTAAGTCCATGTGTTGGGCTCTCTCCTATTTCAGTCCATGTGTTGGATATTTATTACATGCAGTCCATGTGTTGGACATTCAGTGGAATTTTTGCCTTATCTAACATATAGTAGATATGGTTCATGAGATGAACAAGTATTCTAGTGACTTAAAGGGTATTTTTGATATAGTTTGAGATGGAGGCATTGCTCCACATTGTAGTTGGATTTGATAATTAGCTATTTATAATATGAGCTATGGGATGGTTGAGATATCCACGCATATGTTGTAAATTTCTAAATATCAAACTTCCATTGTATTTCAGATCAGATGTTTGACTACCTATATGTATTATCAGTATTTTTCTATCCAACTAGCCCTTTCCCTTAGGGATGGTTGAGATGTTACTCGCTATAGCGCTTTGACGCTCATTGTTTATCCACTTTCAGGTAACGAGTCAGGTGCACGGAGAGCCGTAGCTTGATAGAGTTAACTAGTTTTGTAAAGGCAGAATGCCTTAGTGTCGTTTCTTTTGTTCGATGTCGAGACATTTGTATTTCAGTTCAGATATTATTTCTTTGTTCAGAGATTTGTCTTATTTATAACTATGGAGATTTTCTCTTTCAGAGTATCCGTTGGTTAATATTTCTTTTACAATTTCTCTTTTGCCTGTTTTGTACCTAAACCTGTAATTAATTCCACTAGATAGATATTTACTATGATTGTGAAACATGTTATTATGCGGTGTACTGCATAGCAGGTTTGACATTCTTGGTTTTACCTTGGATTGCAGCCTTGTTGAAACCAGGGGCGTCATAGAGACAAACTAATTTTACGTGGTTCGGCAAATTGCCTATGTCCACGGTGCAAGGAGGGGGTCTACTGCTAGAGAGAAATAGAATACAAATAGGGTTTACAATCACACAAGATCTTATAAATAAAATCCTCAAACTATCTCTCAATTCCTCTCTCAAAGGGATGCTGAAAACCCTCTCAAAGTCAGCACGAAAATTGCACAAAATCTCCTCCTTTAAAGTCGACGACTCTGGCCTCGCGTGAGCAGTTCTTTCACCGCTTTTCCCCTGCTATTTTTCCTTACACTCAACCCTAGGTTGTGATATCATACTATATAT
>BQKN01060056.1:105258-118456 GCA_022839385.1 Asparagus kiusianus
CTTTGTTCGTGGGCAATCTCTTCACGGGGCTACGGTTTTCACGTGGTTTTCACGCATGTGGGTGGGTCCCATGTCCTCCCATGTCCCCCACGTCATTCACACATTCACCCTCTGTTACACCACTCTACGTTAATGTGAGATTGGTATTTGTGATGTTTGTGAGGATTCATACTCTGAAAATGTGGGAAGTTTGGATATGTATAGTTTTTCATTTGAAACGTATGTCATGACCTATAATGTTGCACAAGGAGCACCATCTTGGCTTTAGCTCATAAAAGACAGGTTGATTTTAATTTTCCCCATCAGGACCCTGAATAGCTATCATGTCAGGTAAAAGTTCTCGTAATGGTAGCTTTACTTCCAAAAGAACTCTAGCATAGTTCAGCCTCTCTCTTGTTGCAGTAAGTTTATCCGTAGCAATAGGATAGCCAATAGAACTTGTAATTTTACTTATGCCAACTGAACTCCAAATATTTAATCTCAAATTAGGAAACTGTACTCACATAGGATAGATATAATCTTGTATTTTGTACATATCAGTATCAATAGTCTAAGGTTTAAGAACCAAAGGCCTAGAACCAAAAAACTAAGTACCAGCCTTAAGCACTTCTCTCATATGATTTTCAGATTGAAAATCAAACAGGAAGACCCCTTGTTTGATTAATAAGACTTTTGGAATTGATATTGACTCCCAGAGCTTAGTAACATATGACTCCATAAATTTGAATTTGACATTTAGCCCAATCACATGTCCTATTAAAGTATTTTTTTAGAATTTGTCTCCTTTCCACTCATCTTCAGAAAATGCAATTGAACCAGCTTGAGAGGAATGAACAAAATTTAAAGGTAATCTATTACCTGATCTCCTATTGTCAGCAAAGAGGCTAGCAAAAATTTTCTTAACATTATTTTCCAAATCATTAGATTTTCTTTGCTCAATTCCTACTGATTTGTTATTACCAGTAACTGGCATAGCATTAAGAATACTTTCATTCAACCTTTCATGATTCAAATTATTATCAACATTCATCACATCATCATCTTTACCAGGAGAATTCAATGGAATAGAAACTTGATCTCGAATCAAATCAACCGATGAGGTAGAATCTACATTACCTTTAGAAATAGCAGAGAAATTTTGAATCGAAGAATCATGCTCCAATTCAAGCTCATCGGCCTAAGAAATCCTAGAAGATTTGCCAGTTCCATTACCAGAAATCGGAGATTTGCTCAGAATTCGAGATTGGATCCCAACCTGCTCCGAATTTGATTAAGAGTGATGAGAATTCATCAAGAAATCACTAGAGCTTAAGATACCCTTCATCAATATCTTCCTCTTCTCTCCTTTAGGGCCCGTTGACCCCATGACTTCAAGATCTAAAGCATCATCATCTTCAACAAAATTTATATCAGATTGATCATCAAAGTAATGATTAGAATCTGAAGATCCTAAATCAATATTAAGTAGTTTCCTCACACTTCTCTTCTTTTTTTTGCCATTTAGATCCAGGCGGGGGCGCACATTAGCAAGAGAAATCGCCTGCTAAAATGCACAGACATAAACTCTCAAATGTCAACACTTCTGGGTTTACAAATGATATGAGAACTATTTCAGATAGAAGACCTGTTGTGAATAATCCTGGTCCTTCAATTCAAGCCTCGCATTTCTCTATTTTGAATCATCAGACAGCGGAATTGGATCCCTCTAATATTGATAGAGTGGATACTTCTCATTAATGCATTTGGCCATCTGGAACATTAGAGGGTTTAATAAACCCTCTAAGCATATGATAGTTAGACAATTCATTCAGGATTACAAGCTTTCTTTCCTAGCTCTATTGGAAACCAAGGTTACTAAAAGAAAATTGCCAGTAATTGCCAAGAAAATTATAAAAAAAGAAAATTGCCAGTAATTGCCAAGAAAATTATAAAAAACTAGGAATGGATCTCAAATGTGCATGAAGTAAATAATGGAAGAATATGGATTCTATGGGATAATGATATTCTCTCTGTTCAATGTTTAAATCATCAATGCAGTATATGACATATTAAGTGAAATCTAAAGATGATAAGTTATCATGCACTGTCATTATTGTGTATGCTTTGAATCAACTGGAAGGTAGGAAAAATCAATGGGAAGATCTCCTGGCTTATAAAAATAATGTAAATGGTCTATGGTTGGTAGGAGGTGATTTCAATGCTATTCTTGATAATGAGGAAAAAAATAGGAGGTGTTCCAGTCACTGATACTGATATTGAGGACTTCCAATCCTTCATTAATTCAAGTCATTTGCTACATATAAAGTCTATAGGGTGTTATTTCACCTGGAACAACAAGCAAGAGGCAGATGCAAGGATTTGGTCCAGATTAGACAGGGTGTTAGTAAATGAAGACTGGAATCAAATTTATAATTCAAGTCAAGTGGATTTCCTTGTGCCTTCATGCTCAGATCACTCTCCAGCTTTGTTAATAGTGGGGGAAGATAACTTTGATGGAAAGAGATCATTTAAGTTCTTTAGCATGTGGACTAAGCATCCAAATTTTGCAGCAATGGTCAATTCAGTATGGGATCAAAGGATTACTGGTTATAACATGTACATGTTTCACTCAAAGCTTAAAAAGCTTAAACCAGTTCTTAAAGAGTTGAATAAGAAACACTTCATGAATATTAGTGAACAAGTCTCAAGAGCTAAAATGGAGTTATGTGACATACAAATTTAGCTGAATAATAACCTTTTTGATTCTGAGCTGATATTAAAAGAGAAAGAATGTATCAAAAATATACAAGGTTATTGGATTGTGAAAATTCTTTCTACAAACAGAAAGCTAATATAAATTGGGGATTATATGGTGACAAAGGTACACAATTCCACTCTATCATGAAAGCCAAGAGGCATCAAAACAAAATTCTTTCTATTTACTCTGAGGATGGGTCCAGAATATCAGATATGCCAGGAATCATTTTTGAATTCACTGAATATTACAAAAAGCTCATGGGTACTAAAGTACCTACTATCCCTCTAGACCCAATTGTAATTTCAAATGGACCATTACTCACTTCTAATCAGTGTAATGAACTGTGCAGTCCTGTTTCTAGAGATGAGATTAAGCAAGTTGTCTTCTCCATGGCAGATGGCAAAGCTCCTGGTCCCAATGGCTTCAACGTTTCTTTCTTTAAGGAAGCTTGGAATATCATTAAAGAGGATCTGTTTTTAGCAATAGAAGAATTTTTCTATTCAGGTAAACTGCTTGGCACTTTCAATACTACTTCAATTACTCTAGTGCCTAAAGTTCTTAATTCAAGCTCACCATCAGATTATAGGCCCATTTCATGTTGTAATGTTGTGTATAAAATCATCACAAAAATCATAGCCAGTCGTATTCAAAAAGTCATGGGCTACTTGATTAATGAAGCACAAAGTGCTTTTGTCAAAGGGAGACTCATATCTAGTAACATATTGATGGCTCATGAGCTTATTAAACACTATGGAAGGAAAAACAATTCTTCTAGGGTCATTCTTAATATTGATTTGAGGAAGGCTTTTGATACAATAAGTTGGGATTTTATCAGGCATATGTTAATTGGTTTGGGTTTTCCAAATGTTATGGTTGGATGGATTATGGAATGCATTACAACTCCAAAATTTTCCCTTTCACTCAATAGGGCTTTACATGGATATTTTCATGGTGCTAGAGGCTTGAGACAAGGGGATCCCCTTTCGCCATATCTCTTTGTAATTGGAATAGAATATCTATCAAGGAGGCTATGCTTATTAAAGGATGACAGGGAGTATAAATTTCATCCTAAATGCTCCAAGTTGAATATAACACACCTAATTTTTGCTGATGATCTATTACTGTTTGGTAAGGCTGACATGAGCTCAATTTCAAGATTGAATATATGCCTTCAAGAGTTTACTCAGGTTTCAGGTCTGGAAAAAAATCAAAACAAATGCTCAATATTTTTGAGCGGGATTGAGGACAGTTTAAAAAGCCAGATATGTACTCATCTTAACTTCTCTGAGGGAGTATTGCCAATGCGCTATTTTGGTGTGCCTTTGAATGCAAAGAGTCTTTCCTACCTGGATTGCTCTTCTCTAATCAATAGAATTTCTGGACAATTTCAAAGCTGGCAACAAAGAAGATGCTTATCTCAATTTCAAAGCTAGCAACAGAGAAGATGCTTATCTTATGCAGGACGTCTCATACAGATTAAATCAGTCATACTGGGCATTCAAAATTTTTGGACAAGTAACTACATTCTTCCAATCAAAGTTGTAGAGAAAATTGACAGATTGTGTTCAGTTTTTCTGTGGGGAGGAAATTTTCATCTTGCCTCATGGAATGTTGTCTGTCAGCATAAGGATAAGGGTGGGCTTGGAGTTTATTCTGCTAAGGATTGGAATTATGCAGCTGCAATAAAGATATTGTGGTCAATTCATCTCAAAAAAGACCTCCTTTGGATAAAATGGATTCATGAGAATTACTTACAAAATGCAGATGTCTGGTAAGTGCAACGCAAGGTGAGTGATTCATGGATGTGGAAACAACTCCTCAAGGTGAGGGACTTGATGTTGGTCAGGTTTGGAAACTGTTAGACCCTAGAGGGAGGGTGATTAAGGTCTTATGCTAATCTAATCCGATTTAAATACCAATTAAAATTAATTAACAAGTTATCCTAGCAAGTATGAAATACAACAATATGTATGAGCTAGGATAAGCAATATGAACAACAAAGAGATATATCCTATATGATAAAAATATATGCAAGGATATATAAACTAGCACAAGATGATATATCCTACCAAGGAGATATACAATATGATGTATGCAAGGATATGAAACTAACACAAGGGTAAACAATATAAACAAGATAGTGGATGAAATAAATGAGCAATGTACAATTGGCGATATAGGATAAATGTAAAAACAAATACGCCAAAGACAAACTCAAACAAGCAATATGATCACGGAGTTCGGACCTTCCGTCCTACGTCTCCGCTCCCCACTCCCGGGGAGAAATCCACTATCGCAACCGGGTTTTCTATGCTCACCCGAATAATGTTTACACCTCACAATGTCGGTTTTCAACGCTCACCGATCAACGTTCACTCCTCACACTCGGTTTTATAGTTCACCAAAAACTCCACAACACACTCGGTTTTCTAGCTCACCGAAAACCTTACACCACTCACAATGTAACAAGTATAAATTTATTCTCTATAATAGATAAGAATACAATTAAGCACAACTCCATGTTACAATCTCTCACAACCCTAATATACTTTTTATGCAAATACAATAAGCTCAAATGGGTGTGTGTAACAATGAGATTAATCAAATCTAAGCTCAATATAAAACTAGTTTTAATAAAATGATAATCAAACAAATAAATATAAAGCTAGAAAAGAGTTTAGAAAACTTCTCAATAGATGACAAGAAATGGAGGAAGAATAATTGATTACTCAAACTCCAATAGATGATCTCCTCAAGCTCTTGTGAAATTTTCTTCACAAACAAACTCTTGAAACAAACTTAAAAACTCTTCAACAAACTTGTAAAACTCTTTTTAAAACTCTCTTAAACATCCATAAGAAACAATAAAAGTTGAGGGCTTTTTATAGCCTCTTAAACCAGCCACAAACCTCCAAAAATCAAAAATATCAAAAACTAGCCGTTATAGGCTGAAAAGACCAAAATACCCCAAAATCCAGCATTCTGGAAATTTACGTATCTGACTTGGTAAAGTAAATTAAAAATAGTAAAACAGCTCCAAAAATTATGAAATTTTGTGGGAATGTTCTAGACATGTATAATACATGTTAGAGAAAGAATTTCGGAAAAAACTTTTCCCAGTTAAGAGAAATAAATATTTGAACGCAGATTTACAGTTTCTAAAAAACTGCTGACATACACGATTTTGTAAAATCAATTGGGCACAGTAAATCAACTCCAAAAATAGTAAAATTTTGAGGAAAGTTTCTAAACATGTAGATAAACATTTAAAAGAAAGAATTTCTTAAATACCACTTCCCATTTATTAAAACACATCTATTTTATAAAACATGCACGAACATGTGCAAGAACAAAAACATGATTTTGTAAATTCCATTAAACATAACAAATCAATTCCAAACTTGATGAAACTTTGCAAAATATTTATAAACATGAAAATAAATATGTTAGAAAAAGAATTTCTCAAATTGAATTTCTATTTGTAAAAACTCATGTATTTTGCAAGTGTGTCCAAAGCATGAAAACCCAAAACCATGCATGTATATATATAACTATATATGTACATAGAAACCAAATACGTGTGTGTATATGATATTGAGCTTAAGGTATTTAACACACATAATATAAAATCTAAACTAAGTTATCCAAGCTAGATCTTGATCTTCAATAAGCTCTTCTTAGTAATCTCGCGGATGAAGCTTGAACTTGATCTTTAACTTTGAATTGCAAGGCTTCACTCCACTATTCCTCCAACCTCCATTGGATATGATTGTTGAAGCTCTATTCCATCCATCCTCCAACAACATTGTTTGTCTATAATAAATAAGAAAACACAAATACTAGACAAACAACATTAGTGGTAAATTGTTTGTTAAACATCATCAAAACAAGAAGGCCAACAATCTCCCCCTTTTTGATGATGACAAACAATTTATAAAAAGAAATATATGCATGAAGGAAATGAATATACAATGTATAATATATCATGCATATAAGCAAGAAAGAATATACTCATAATATTTCTCCCCCTTTGACAACATCAAAAAGGGGAAACCAATAAGAAAGAAGAGAGCGATAGCTCCCCCTATCAATAAACATGGGTGAGTATAAAACATAGAAAGATATAGGGATTGCTCCCCCTATCAAAATGCCTCATGAATGTGTATGAAATGAATATAAAGGCATACATATGTGAGAAAGCATAGATGGAAAATATGCTAAACACTCCTCACATACAAAAAGATAATGAGAACACATATAAAAATGTCATTATGAAGATAGTGTCTCATTACACTAATATAAAAACCATGTATAAAATAGGTTTATGAAAATAAAAGATAGAACATGAGAATCATGCAAGAAGTTTTCAAGTGAAAACAAATCAACCAATGAAATCATAAATCATAAGTATAGATCACATAAAACCAAATCATCATTGATTTTCAAAAATCAAGAGAGGCATTTATATCTAGCTCTTGATCTAGTATCAACCCATATGAATATTTTAACACCCGGTAAACAAGATTTAAGAATAAACACCCAATAATCCAGGGGGTTATATAAATACGAACCTCTCATCAAAACAAGACCAATAATCATAAAAACAAAAAGATTTGATCAAAGAAAATTTGTTTTCATAACCAAAAGATTTTAAGACATAATTTTCAAAACCAAGAAAAGGAAAAAATAAGAACACTAAAATTCTTGGTTTAAATTTGTTTTCGTACCTAAGAACTCTTGGTACCAAAAGATTTAGGGACATGACCCCTATCATTTAAGCTCAAAGCCCTAGGGTTATGAACCCTTTTAGGCGCATGTGGTGCACGGGATCAGTCATAGCAATAATCACTCAAATAACCCTTCCGATTGCAATATGTACAATGAAAAGGAAGCATTTGCTTATGTTGACCATTAAAAGGTGCACGTGGAACATTTGCAAATAAAGATGGTCTTTTAAGATTATTTTGCAAATGAGAAACATTTTGAAATAATGTTGGTCTACTTGAAATATTTTGTGATTTAAAAACTTTTCGCAAATAAAAAAAACTTAGCTAAGTGACCAACTCTACCACAAAAATCACAATGATACACATGAGCATGCTTATGATGAGAAATAGGTGCATGTGTGTGTACATGTGATGAAGAAACTTGATGAGATGCACAAGAAGGATTAATATTCTTATGTTTTTGTGCATCATAGCAAAATTTAGCAAAATGGTCTTTACGACCATAAATGGAGCACTTGTAAACTTTGCTATACAAGTGTGCATAATGTGTAAGTGATTTTGTAGCACTAGACTTAGCACACTTGTCCATAAGCTTCTTATGGTTATCAATGCATGTTTTTAAAGTTGAATCTAAGCATGATATGCGTTTCTTAATAAGATTCAAATCATCATTATGCACAACATCATTGATAATAGAAGTAGAGCATGTATGGTTATCAAAATCATTTAAATAGCTACTACTTCTAGCATGGCATTATCTCTTACATGAGTTAACTTAGCAAAGTTTGAAAGCAAAGAATCATGATCCAATTTTAATTTTTCATTGTTTTCTTTGAGGATCATATTTTCATTACAAATAGTAACAAACTTAGAAGCTAAAGACTCATGATCAGATTTCAAATTATCATGCTTGCATTGTAAATTAACAAAATCATTTTGCAATTTATCATAGGCATGCAATAATTTTTCACTAGCACAAGCAAGTTCGTCACTAGATAAATTATTTATGAATTCGAACTCGCAAACCTTACTAGGGCTATCGCCTAGTGCTCGTGTGCATGAAACTCCTTTAGAACTTGAAACGAGATCCTCCAAAGCTTGTCGGATCGCCTCCAAGTCTCCTTGATGTGCTTCTATAAATTTCTAAAGTTTGTAAGCACTATCAAAATGAACAAACTTGTTAGACATAGATGAATTAAAAGCATTTAGCAAATATTCTAACAAAATATTATTAATTGTAAATATACGATGATCATTTTTATTCCACTTGGATTTTCCCAAAGTGGGCACAATATAAGCATCATCTATAATTTCCCATAAATCAAAGTGTTTAGATTGAACAAAAAATTTAAATCTAACACACCATTGGGTATAAGGGAAATTATCTAATCTAGGAGCAATATTGATGGCATAACCTAAACCATGCATATCAATAATATAAAAGGCAAGCAAGATGCAAATACAATTAAAACAAGATTAGCACAAAAAGATAACTTAGATCTTTAACTCAAGATGATTAGACCTTAAATCAAAGAGCACCAAGCTCTGATACCAATTGTTAGACCCTAGAGGGGGGTGATTAGGGTCTTATGCTAATCTAATCTGATTTAAATACCAATTAAAATTAATTAATAAGTTATCCTAGCAAGTATGAAATACAACAATATGTATGAGCTAGGATAAGCAATATGAACAACAAAGAGATATATCCTATATGATAAAAATATATGCAAGGATACATAAACTACCACAAGATGATATATCCTACCAAGGAGATATACAATATGATGTATTCAAGGATATAAAACTAACACAATGGTAAACAATATAAACAAGATAGTGGATGAAATAAATGAGCAATGCACAATTGGTGATATAGGATAAATGCAAAAACAAATACGCCAAAAACAAACTCAAACAAGCAATATGATCACGGAGTTCGGACCTTCCGTCCTACGTCTCCGCTCCCCACTCCCGGGGAGAAATCCACTATCGCAACCGGGTTTTCTACACTCACCTGAATAACGTTTACACCTCACAGTGTCGGTTTTCAACACTCACCGATCAACGTTCACTCCTCACACTTGGTTTTATAGTTCACCGAAAACTCCACAACACACTCGGTTTTCTAGCTCACCGAGAACCTTACACCACTCACAATGTAACAAGTATAAATTTGTTCTCTATAATAGATGAGAACACAATTAAGCACAACTTAATGTTACAATCTCTCACAACCCTAATATACTATGTATACAAATACAATAAGCTCAAGTGGGTGTGTGTAACAATGAGATTAATCAAATCTAAGCTCAATATAAAACTAGCTTTAATAAGATGATAATCAAACAAATAAATATAAAGCTAGAAAAGAGTTTAGAAAACTTCTCAATAGATGACAAGAGATGGAGGAAGAATAGTTGATTGCTCAAACTCCAATAGATGATCTCCTCAAGCTCTTGTGGAATTTTCTTCACAAACAAACTCTTGAAACAAACTTAAAAACTCTTCAACAAACTTGTAAAACTCTTTTTAAAACTCTCTTAAATATCCATAAGAAACAATGAAAGTTGAGGGCTTTTTATAGCCTCTTAAACCAGCCACAAACCCCCAAAAATCGAAAATATCAAAAACTAGCCGTTACTAGCCGTTATAGGCTGAAAAGACCAAAATACCCCAAAATCCAGCATTCTGGAAATTTGCGTATCTGACTTTGTAAAGTCAATTAAAAATAGTAAAACAGCTCCAAAAAATTATAAAATTTTGTGGGAAGGTTCTAGACATGTATAATAACATGTTAGAGAAAGAATTTCTGAAAAAACATTTCCCAGTTGAGAGAAATAAATGTTTAAACACAGATTTACAGTTTCTGAAAAACTGCTGACATACACGATTTTGTAAAATCAATTGGGCACAGTAAATCAACTCCAAAAATAGTAAAGTTTTGAGGGATGTTTCTAAACATGTATATAAACAGTCCAAAGAAATAATTTCTTGAATATCACTTCCCATTTATAATAACTCATCTGTTTTGTAAAACATGCACGAACATGTGCACGAACAAATACATGATTTTGTAAATTCCATTAAACATAACAAATCAATTCCAAACTTGATGAAACTTTGCAAAATGTTTATAAATATGAAAATAAACATGTTAAAAAAAGAATTTCTCAAATTGAATTTTCATTTGTAAAAACTCATGTATTTTGTAAGTGTGTCCAAAGCATGAAAACCCAAAACCATGCATGTATATATATAACTATATATGTACATAGAAACCAAATGCGTGTGTATATGATATTGAGCTTAAGGTATTTAACACACATAATATAAAACCTAAACTAAGTTACCCAAGCTAGATCTTGATCTTCAATAAGCTCTTCTTAGTAATCTCGCGGATGAAGCTTGAACTTGATCTTTAACTTTGAATTGTAATGCTTCACTCCACTATTCCTCCAACCTCCATTGGATATGATCGTTGAAGCTCTATTCCATCCATCCTCCAATAATGTTGTTTGTCTATAATAAATAAGAAAACACAAATACTAGACAAACAACATTAGTGGTAAATTGTTTGTTAAACATCATCAAAACAAGAAGGCCAACAGAAACATTACAAGCTTTCAAGACACTATTAGTGCATGTTGCACGAGAGGGAAAATTCAAATTTCTTTGGTTTATAAGGCTCTCAATCAGCAAAATCCCTCTGTTCCTTGGTCTAAAACAGTTTGGAGGGGATTATATTATCCTAAGCATTCATTTATTCTTTGGCTGGCTTTCCACTCTAGATTGTTAACTCAAGATAGATTAAGTCGAATGGGGCTTATAGACTCAAACAAGTGTGTGTTATGCTCAAATTCTCAGCTGGAGACCTATAAACACTTATTTTTCGAGTGTCAAATATCAGCAGACATTTGGAACAATGTGATGAGCTGGTTAGATATCTCATGGAGATCATGCAGTTGGGAGCAACTTATTAATTGGTATTCATTCAATCTCAAAAGGGGTGGCTTCAAACAACAACTAAAAAGAATGGCGTTCTCAGTTTTAGTTTACTTGATCTGGCAAGAGAGAAACATGAGAATCTTTCAAGGAAATCTCGGGGACCAAAGAAAATTTTTAGGATGGTGAAGTTTCTGATATACTCTAAGGTTTTAAATGATAATATACCTGTTAATATGAATAATATACTTGAGAGATTGTAGATTATAAACATTTCTGTTAGTTTGCAGTTAGCTATAGTGTGATCACCAGATAATTTTGGTGCTTTGATGTCCATTACTCTTACATATTGGAAATGAATAAAAAGCTTTTTCATTGATGCAAAAAAAATCATTGACAAAAAACACAAACATGGACTAACTAATTAAGGTGTCTAATTGAATCAATTATGTAATTTAATATGGTTTATTGATTAGCTAAAAATATGAAGGTCATGTTTGTTTTTTATCCTCCTTCAGAAAATCTTAATCCCTAGGTGTAAAGAGGGGGGGTACGTTGAGTTTAGTTTAATCTCCTTCTTGGATATTAAGTAGTCCATTCTCACAAATAGACAGGTGCAAATAAAAAAACAAGTATGAGTTCAAAATGTGGGCCAGACTATTTTAAACACTTCGCTATTAAAAAAATAAACAAGCAAACAAACCAACAGACATGACTTTTTTTTACTCCAGAGATTTACTCATGAAGGTTTTCTTAAAATTACCCCTAAAATTAAGGGCACGTTTGGAACGTTTTTTTTTTTTTTTGAAAGCCTGACACTTTTTGGGTGAAAGCCTGACAAAGTGTCAGGCTTTCACTCTAAAATGTCTTTCACCCAAAAAACCCCCAAAAAAAATTTGGGTCCAAATGCGCCATAAGCAGAAACAGTGTGCTAATAATGAATTGCCCAAATCCAACCAAATATTCGGTTCTTTTAATTTTGGTAAAAAGAATCGTTGTAGAGGATTGATATCAAACATTTTAAATTTCTCTATTCATTGATACATTCCTTTTAAGTCAATCGTTTCAATTAATGTAATACGCAAGGAAGGAACTGTTGGAAATTTATCAAATAAATAAGATTATAGCAAAAATAAATCCGAAAAAATAAATAATTAAAACTGGCCTGATCGGGAGCAGTCGTGTATTCACTACCCTAGAAGATTGAGAACCCGCCTATCGCCCTGGCACAGATGGTTCCCTCCCCCTAGCGGTAAAAACCCCCGGAATCGGCCGGCCTCTGTACTCGGGTGAGAGTACAGAGCTTCCGCTCAGATGAAGGAAGTTGCCCATAAAATAAATCTAAGATATAATGAAAATAATATACGTAGGGGAGAGAAGAGAAAACAAGAAAGACTTCTTGTTATATTCCGAGAAAGAGAAAGGTTGCTTATATAGAGGCCTTAGAGAGCCGTTACAAATCCTGGCAATCAATACAGTAACATACGCCATAATGTCGACCGTTACGCAATAAATCCGTAATTAGTATAGTAACGTTCCCCATAATTATATAGCCATTATGCACGTATTAATTGTCAAGGAAAATAAAATATTTAAAACATGTTAAATTGCCTTTTCTTAAATAAAATATCCAACAGTCTCCCCCAAAAGGCAATATTAACTAAAAACTCAGTAATCAATAAATAAATCAAGAAATCATAAAATAAATATAGGTTGGGCAACCTTTCGTATCGTGAATTCGTGAGAGGTAGCTTCCGGCTTTGAACCTTTCCTTAGTGAGTTCATCGCC
>BQKN01060056.1:133456-191477 GCA_022839385.1 Asparagus kiusianus
ATTATATTTAAGTTTTTTTGAGGTCTTGAATCTGTAGTGTATGTATAAACCACTATATACCTATAAATATTTTTTTGTAACAATAATTTTCAATAATATCTTATATATATATATATCTATATCTATATATATATATATATATATGGTTCATGAACAATATGTAATACAAGATGTTTTAACTATTTTAAATTATTTCCATCATTTAACTATTTAATCTCTGCTTGTAATTCTTGTTTCCCTTGAAAATTCTTGAGTGGACATGATATACGTGATCCTAGAAATTATATTGTATTTTTTTTATATCTTAGATATGGGTATTCAATCATCACGGATCTACTAAAGAAATAACCACTTTTGATGCTTTATTGCTTAATATTTTAATGATTTGATTGTGATACTCAATAAACCTAGTTTGAATTGGCGTGCAGTCTATCTAATTAAGCAAATATTTAATAATTAAGAGTAAAAAGTTTTATTTTGTTTGGATACTGGAGATCATAGGAACTTATGATTAGTAAAAAAACTCAGTTAATACATATAGTATTTATCTTGTTGATGTTGTGTTTAACATGCATGACTTTACAGAAAACTATTGCTGGATGCTATGTTTAATCACCTAGTGACATTGATAGGGTTGACTGTGCATGAAGACGACTTCCGTCAAAACTATGATTTATAAACGTGTTATCATAGCATGGCTATACCCTCGACATCGATGTCCCGATGTGAGGAGTTTTCCTTGATTATTACTATTATTACTATAGCATCGACTAGACGATGCACCCCTCTTGATTAGACATGTTTTGGGCCCACGGTTATCTTTCATAGTTTTACGGAAGCCGTTCCACGGAATCCCTGTGGTTAGTGCACAACATTTCATGCACAGTTACTTAGATGAAACAGACAACATGGGGTTTATAAAAGGGGGATTAGACGGAGAATATAACATGTATATAAACGGGCCTATGCGCATCCTGATATCCTGAGTTATATATATATACATGGGGCCAAAGAGCCAATACTTGACTTGAAGCCGTGTTCCCGGGACGGTTTACGGGAAATCGATTTATATACATGAAAATATTCTTCTCTAATTCAAATAACTTTTAAAATAATAATAAATCTGCTTGTGTGTTTGATGATAGGCATTGTTTGATCTCTATGGTTTGTAAATTTCTTTTATCACTGTTTTATTTATAATTTATTTTTCCTTTATATGCCACTTACACTTACATGTGCATTATCCCTTCATTTTACATGTTTGTTGGGAGTTTTCTGACTCCCCTGGGGTTTGTATGCCCCAGATTCGGGAACTGTTCTTTCTTCACAGGACCGAGAGTATTTCGAGGGGCAGGCTCAGTTGTAGTGATCACCGTTCCTTCTATCAGTTCTCCAGTTCAGTTGTTTTAGGTAGTTATTTTGGTTCAGGTTTTTCTTTAGCCACAGTTGGCTCTCCAGACTATGGTGTATCTTTTTGTTTCTTTCTCTTTAGAGATTTGTGGACTTGTCATAGAACTATAGAAATTTCTGAGATTTCTCTATCTATACATTCCATTTTATTTTCTTGGTATAGTTTTGGCTTTATCTGTATACAGGATGATCTAGAGGCGTGAATGCGACCGTATGGTTGCATTGCCGACCGAGTCACGCTCCGAACTATTACATTTTGGGATCGGGGCGTGACAAAGAGGCCCACTACTAAAAAATGAGGCATCCTAGACGGAAAATTCCGTTTAGGATACACAGAATTCTGTCTAGAAAGAGTATCCTTAACGGAATTCCATCTAGAATACGCGTCTAGGAAGTTTCCGTCTAGGATGCAGTATTTTAGACGGAAATTCTATCTAGAATACATCCTAGACGAAATTCAAAACCGTCTATAATACATCCTAGACGGATTATTCTAGACGTAATTTCCGTCTAGAATACTGCATCCTAGACGGAAAAATTTTCTTCTAGGATGAGTATCCTAGACGGAAATTGATGTTTTTTCATTTTTTTTAAGAGCATCCTAGACGGAATTTGAGCATCCTAGACGGAATTTGAGCATCCTAGACGGAATTTCCATCTAGGATGATGTGCTACAGTAACCTTTTTTTTGCAGAATCTAGTTTGAGTTCAATGAATGTTATAACAGCATCAGAGAAATATAATACAAAATTTAAAAACAATTAATTACAAAGCTCAAATCTGTAGAGTGAATTCATAATATAGCTCCAATAAAAATGCTTCTTATTTTACAATGAGAATGACAATCATACTTTGCATATACAAATCAAAACTATATCAATGAAAAGGGGCTCTAAAAAAGAGAACATGAAAGATAGCGGAGAGCCCAGATTTGCTCTGACATCAATCAAGAATATTGTCCTCTACCAAACAACCCTGGATGAATAACACCCCCTTAGAAACAAACCAACAATTTCCCCTGAACAGGTCTGCACATCTAGCAAATGGATGCAAAGTAGACAAGATAGAAGTTGCCAACAATTGCCTCACCATCACATTAGAAAATCTGACAAATAGATACACAAAACCGAGTGAAGTTGAGCACCAACAAAAGATCCAAACTTTATACATCCCGTCGAGCCTCGCCCGGTCCTTCTTGCTCTGCAGTATCTCCTTCCTAGCCCCTCCCCCCCCCCCCCCCCCTCTCCCCTCCTCCCTCCTCTTCAACCAATGCTCCATGCTTTGTGAAATAATGGCATATAACATCAAATAAAAGCAACAAATATGTTCAGAATCAGACGGTGGATTTAATTCAGTGCAATAACAAATATGTTTAACCAATGCTTCATAGTAGTTTCCAATTTTCCCACCGCTGGAGCAGGTTTTACATTTTTTGACTTTGGTTTCCACTCCTTTGTAGGACCAACTGCTGAAGGAAAAACACGGCATGATATTAGTGTGTTGAGAGCCCCCCTTGAATTCCTAACAGGCATAAACCATAAAGTATCACTAGAATACTAAATCCTTCAAGTATAGTTAAAAAGATACAAAGTGGTAGCAATAATAAGATGAAGGAACCATCACATGACACCATACTAGTACCTTTATAACTATTTTGTAGCATAGAACAAGTAGAGGAATATAATGACGAAAAAAGTATCAGAAGCAGAGGAATATAATGATGAAATTAGATGATGATGATGCAGAGTATTTTCAATTGTTCTGTTGATTGAGAAGAAAAACAATATTCTTCTGAAAAAATGCAAGATGCTTATCTTCTCCGTTGTAACATAACTTTTAAAGATGGTGTATCATCCTTCTCCGGCTATTTTTCATGACTTGCAATCTTCTCCTTCGCATTCGCATGCTCCCCAATCTCCCTATAGAACCAAGCACATTCAGATTAACTAGTAAACAAACTCATAAATTGCACACAAGAGACTAATCCAATCTTAATTGTGTGAGAGCATCGTCAGTTGCATCTCGGAGAATAGGTTCAACGCGTCCAGGTACCTATCCCAATCGATCAGCATGGTGAGGTTGTAGGAGTAGGTGGCGATGTCAGGCTTCACCCGCGAGTGGAGCATATCGTCGAGCACGCTACGAGCGTCCCTGAAGAGGCTGGCCTTGGAGAGGGCATCGACAAAGGAGTTGTAAGCATCTAAGCGATGAGGTCGGGCGCAAGGCCCCTCCGCCGTAGGCCGGGGAAGAGGAGGAGCGCCCCGGAGTAGTCACAGAGGGAGAGGGAGAGATGGATCAGGTTGATGGAGAGGATGAGGCTCCCTTGGCAGAGGAGGGAGGAGAGGAGGGTGGAGTAGGTGATGGCGTCGGGGGAGAGGGAGGGGAGGGAGCGCATCTCGAGGAGGGAGCGCATCAATGAGGTCGACGCCAAAATCTCATCGAGAGGTGGAGATTGTGACGGAATCTTACGGAGGGAGTTGCTGAGGACGCGCTCGAAGGATTCGACGGCGGAGGTGTCACCATTACCAGCGTCGTTGGGGATCGATTGCTAGCGGTGCAGAGAGAGAGAGAGAGGGAGGGAAGGAGTTAGAAAGAGAATTACCGGGGGAGAGCTTCTTATTTCGATTTTGGGCGGAAATTTGGGGGGGAATTTTGATTTTGGAGCGAAAAATTGATGTTTTTATTTTTTATATAGGTCATAGTTTCCTCGATGGAAATTTTCATCTAGGATGTATCCTAGACGGAAATTTTTATCTAGTATACATGATCATTTTAAAAAAAAATTAAAAAAATAGAACCATCTAGGATACTATCCTAGACAGAAATTTTCGTCTAGGATGTTTTATTCTAGACAGAATATTCTAGACGGAAATTTTTCGTCTAGTTTAATACAAACTAGACGAAAAATTTTTCATCTAGAATATTCCGTCTAGGATATTTGATTTTTTACTAGTGAGGGGATCGGCTAACAACCTGCTAGGTCAATAGAGAATAATATTGCAAACTACTAGTAAATTTGAAAACCACTAGAGTCTAAACCACTTTTTATGGTAGTGAAAATCTAAGATAGAGTGATTTTATTCACTAAAATTGAGATAGATGGTGACGCGGCACGGAAGTAGTAGCCTCGGAATCAACCAATGGCAATCTTTGAATCCACGAAGAGCTTCGAATCCATGAAGTAAATATTAAAGAAAAAATAAAAATTTATTAATTAAAAGTTATGTCTCTAGGTCTTACAAGACTCTACTTAAATAGAAAAAGAAGCAAGACTATGAAAACAGCAAAGGAATTGAGGAAGGAATTAAAAAAATATGAAGAATAAGCAAAACAGGCTCCACCACACCCTGGTATGGTGTCTGCCATGGGTGTGGCAGAATCTACCCTGTCTGCCATGGGTGTAGTGTCTGCCACACCCTAGTATGATAGAATCTGTTCTGTTTACCATGGATGTGGTGTGTACCACACAAGGGTATGACAAACTCGTTTTTAGAATCCCAATCAGTTTGGGATTGTATTTTGCTATAAATAGAGACACATTTTTTTAGGGTTTTCTTGCCTTTGTTTAGCCTTTGATTGGACTTTGATTAAACATTGATTGGGGATATTTGGAGCACAAAAAGAGGTGTTTTTTGAGCTTTTGATTGTGGTTTTATTTTGGAGAGATCAAGAGTTTTGTTCGTGAGATTAGTTTGTTCATTCGAGTGATTTGTAATCTCAGTTTATACTCTTTCTCTATTAGTGAAAACTCCATCCCCCTTGCCCCATGGACGTAGGAAACTTGCTGAACCACGTTAAAATTGGTGTTTTATTTGTGCATTGATTTTGGTTGCCTTTGACCCTCTTTGATCGGCGTTTGGTTTGGTTCCTCGACACGGTTTTCAACAACAATTGGTATTAGAGCACAATAATTGGTATCAGAGCTTGGTCTATGCTTGGGCTATTTGAAGGAGTAGATCGATTTGGGAAGCTCGTCTAGGGTTTCAGTTGGTGAGAAAGACAGGATCTTTTTGGTAAAGCTTCTTTCTTTTCTCAATTTTGGATCTATTCTTCGTTTGTTTCCACATTGGTTGTTGGTGTGTTGAGGATTATGGTCGAGAAAGAGGGTTGTTGAGGGTGATACTTCAGGTGTGAAGACTATCCAAAGTTTAAGTTTCCACTCGATGAAGATTGACGTGGAGAAGTTCAATGGCACTAACAATTTTGGACTTTGGCGATACGAAGTCGTGGATGCACTCAATGTGCAGAATTTAAAAGATACGTTAGAGTTGGACGGGAAACCGGACGACATTGATGAGATGGATGCACTCAATGCGCAGAATTGGATAGTGTATGGTGTGATTAGGTCTTGCCTCACTCAAGATCTAAAATATGATGTGATGAATGAGACTTCTGCGAAGAAGATTTGGGAGGTCCTAGAGAGCAAGTACTTGACGAAGAGCATCGAAAACTGCTTGCATTTGAAGAGGAGGCTTTATCGCTTCCAATTGAAGAAGGGGACATCTATTAGTGATCACATGAACCACTATACGAAACTTCTTGCAGATTTAACGAATGTAGATGTCATTGTTGAAGATGAGGATAAGACATTGCTATTGTTGAGTTCCTTGCCCGACAAGGAATACAAGACATTTGTTCTTACTCTTATTAATGGAAAGGCATCTCTTTCATATAGTAAGGTCATCGCTGCATTAGCGAATTACCAACTTAGGAAATAGGACAAGGAGATTTCTATTGAGTCGGTAATAGGGGCATTGGTTGCAAGAGCAAATGGTCCAAACCAAGGTAGAAGGTCACAGTCTAGAGGGGCACATCTTGGAATTCGTAGGAATCAGTGTGTTTTTTGTAAAGAAGATGTATATTGGAAAGTCAAATGCCTAAAGTTGAATGATCAAATCATGAAGAATAAGGGGAAAGCTATTCAGGTTTCAAAGGTAAATGTTGTCAAGGCTGGTGGCAACGATTCAGATTCGGATTCTTCGAGCTACTCATTATCTGCACTACCGTCAGTTTATATTGCTTACTCTACAGAGTGGATGTTGGACTCGGGTGCTACATATCATATTTGCCCTAGGAGGGATTGGTTCTTCAGCTTTTAGGAGTTGGAAAGTGGGGATTTCATGCTCATGGGGAATGATCACAAATGCCCTATTGGTGGTATCAGTGTCGTTCGTATTCGGATGAGTGATGATGTGATTCGGGAGTTGGTTGGAGTGAGGTTCATTCCTCAGTTGAAGAAGAACATCATTTCACTTGGAGCTTTGGAGGCAAAAGGCTATAGGGTGACCTTGGCGGATGCACGTTTGAAGGTTACATTTAGATCCATGATTGTGATGAAAGGCTTCAGAAGGAGTAACTTATACTATTTGTTTGGGAGCACGGTGATTGATAGAGCTCTGACGAGTTCATTGGATTTGGCTAGATTGTGGCGTTGTTTGTTACTGGGGTATTTGATTGATGATGTCATGCATAGGTTGTTGAGGAGTGCTTTGACCTGTAGATGGAAGTCCTTTGAGCACATTGAGATGAGAAAGACCGTGATGGAGTTTGGCACTTGTATCCATCATTCGAGAGGTCTTTTAGGAGGTGTTCAGTCAGGCATTTGGGGACCTTCCAAAGAGGCATCATTGGAAGGTAATCGTTTTGTAGTTTTCATAGTTGGTGATTGTTCTAGGCATTATTGGGTCGCGACCAATTCCCGTTGGTGTAAAATCCTAGAAGTCAACAACAATTGGAAGAAGTGTATTGGCAGAAAGGTAACTCATTGTTCTAGCCTTGGTAGGGTCCTTTCTTGTGTTTGTGTCAAGCTCATGGCAGTTTGAGACACTTCATTGGTGTAGAGATTTTGGGGAGACGAGATGAGATGACAGTTTCGATGGGTCGTTCCTTTTCGGAGGAGGATCGGCGTTGGTTGTCGAGCATTGGTTCTGGTTCTAGAGTTTTGATATATTTGTGCCATCTTAGTCATAGGTCACCGACTACTGTATTAGGAGTTATTGGATCTGGTGGAGTTGCTTCAGATTTTGGTTGGCGTCGGATATTTGGTTACCCAGTATTTGGTCACATCGAGGATATAAGATTTAATCCGATTGCGTGTTTTGGATTCGGAGGTTCATTTGATTATTGTTTGGGAGCTTCTGATTTTGTTTTGATCAGGAATGTCACTTTTGATTCTCAGCAAGTGGAGAATGTTTATCGGGTCATTTTGATATAGCAGCAGGTGGAGGGTGATGCTACTTCACGTTGGATAAAACTTATTCTACATACTCTAGATCATACTGCGTCAGTTAGGATTCCAGCTGAGGTGGCACAGGTTGGGGATCATTTGATTTTTGATACAGATGATGGATTGGTTTTGGATTAGGTTGCAGTTGGTGAACATGATTTGGATACGGCCATTGGTCCACCTTAGGTGGAGGTATTTGATTTGTATCCATTTGGGGCCGCTATCAGTTGCAAATCCATTGGCGATATTGGGGAAGAGTTGCACACTTTTCTATTTATTTGAGGGTCTTTGGAGGCCATTTGGGTAAACTACGTGAAGGCTTGATTCCTTGGGCAAGCGGATACATAGGCAGTCTTTATGATGCAGCCGCTTTGGTGAGTAAACATCGACGTTTGGGTGAGTGTTGACAATCCTGTTTGGGTCTCGACTTGAGTGGATGGAGTCCGTTGTCATGAGTCCTTTGCCATGGCGTACTGGATGCAACAAGTGAGGCATTTGCCTTGGTTGGTGTTGGCTCGGTTTTTGGTAAAAACTTCGTTGAGGTGGAGAATTATTGTTTGGTGAAAAATTTGCAATAAGAAAATAATGAAAGAATTGTATTTGATTTATTCTCTCTAACTACTTAAAAAAAGAATATTTACAACTCTCTCAACTCTTGATTACAATTTAAATTTCCTGATTACAAAAGAGAAGAGAATTGATCTGAATTCTCTCCTTTGTTTAAATCTGGGTTCTTCACGGTAGCGATGAGATGCCTCCCTCGAATGCTCGCGTCGAGTTTGCTTCTCGTTGACGATCCGAACATCTTGATTCACTGGAACGTGATCTTCTCCTCACGATTTGACGTTGTGGAGAACTTGTGTGGTAAGTTTGAAACTCTGAATGAGTTGATTGATCTTAACCGTAATTGGTTAGACAAGCCAAGGATCTCTTCTTTGCTGCCAAGGAGAAGGATCCAAAAGCCAACGCAGATCTCTTCTTTGCTGCCTAAAAAGAAGGATCAAAAAGCCAGCCCCGAACTAAGCTGATTTCTTAGTTATTTATATGGGATTAAGGGGTGTAACCGCCCCCTTAATTTGCTCCTAAGTGGGGATAATGGGATGTAACCGCCCCTTAAATCACTCCTGAGTGGAGTTATGATCCCCTCATATTGTGAGAAATGGTTTTGAAACCGTTCAGCTCGTGTTTGAACAAGTCAAACGCAAAACCCACGTTCTGGCAAGAATTCTACGTTCAAACGCAGCATTTGGAAACTTAGACGTAGTGTCTGAAAGCTCGGACACATCGGCTAGAAGCTGCGTTGGCAGTTTGTTGGAAGCTGCGTTTGACAGCGGATGAAAGCTGCGTTGGCAACTTTTGGAGCTGCGTTTGCGACCGAACATGAGCTGCGTTGGAAGCCGGATCTGAGCTGCGTTTATAGTTTTTGGAGCTGCGTTTGTGACCGAATATGAGCGCGTTGGCAGCCGGATCTGAGCTGTGTTTGTAGATTTTGGAGCCGAACTTGAGCTGCGTCAACGGTTACAAAGCTGGGTCTTGATGCTGGTACACGGGGAGGATTTCCACGTCTTGGTTTGAAGAGACCGTCAATTTGTAGTCTCTTTCTGTTAGAGCATTACAAAGATTGTCGTTTTGTAATCTTTGCTTTAGCTCTTTGATATGTGAGAGTCATCAGATTGTAACTCCCGATGTTGATTGTGAAGGCTGTTGATTAGAGCTTTCATCAGTTGTCGTGAAGGTCTTCAAATTGTAACCTTCAGTGATCTACGTGAAAGTCTTTAAATTATAGCTTTTTGGAAGTCATCAAATTGTAACTTCCATCACCGATGTTTGATGGGGATCAGCTATCTATTGTGATTTTTAGACAGCCTACAGAACCCCCTCCAAAGTTTTTGAAAGTTCACGGTTGACTAGGACGAATTTTTAGAATACTTTGGATCTCAACTCTGATCTTAGAGCTGTTGATTCCTTATGGTAAAGGATTTATTCTCTGCACTTGCTTCGAAGGCATCTTGGTTGAAGGGATTTGCCACGTAAAACCTGTGTGAAGGTATGCGCCATAATCCTGCTTCTGGAATGTAGGGATGGACCCTGCATTTTGAACTTGAGATGCGGGTCTCACCCTTGCATGTTGAATTTGGAACACGGGTGTGACCTCGGCATTTGATTTTTGCATCACGGGTCTGACCTTAACGTTTTGACTTAAGACATAGAAGTGGCTTCCATGCATTTTTGACCAAGTCTTTGAGACTTATCTTTGGCTCATCTGTTTTAAGTCTTGGCTCACATCCATGTAGGTGTAAATTTCTAATTTTCCTGAGAATGGGGGATTTTGTTTGTATTTATAAGAAAGCTTATTACAAACTAAATCAATCTGAATTACAACAGAAGCAGAGGGAAGGCCCTCTTTGTTTAATCGTGGGGACTTTAAAGGTAGCTACAGGATGCTTCGCTCGGTGCTTGTGCCGAGTCTGCTTCCCTTGGACGATTCGACCGAGGTTGTTGGAGAGCTTCAGTACTCAGTAGAAGCTCAGGGTGAAGGAGTTCGTCTCTTCTGGCTCGCCGGCGATCAGAGCTCGGAACTAGGAGATGGCGCTGTAATGCAAGGGTATGCAGAAAGCTTCTTCCTCTCTTGATTGATCAAGCGATCTCCCTTTAAGTTGCTGAAAGAAATCTTTTAATAGAAGAGGGACGGTCTCTTGCTGTCCCTGGAATTATGGGATGTGACCATATATTGCCCAGAGGCATCCTGCTGTTCCGTTATGCTACCGGCGGTCATTCGAGGAACCGTATGTCGCGTCACGTCATGTAGGAGTGGGAAAGTCCCTTCTTGTACCAGTGACAGCTGCTGCCAGATACTTGAGTAGATCTGATCAACTCATGGAGCACCGACGGTTCTGTTTCCCCGTTTGGACGGGTGAGGTGAACAGCATTTATGAGGATGCAGGCTGCTCTGGCAGTCGTCTGCTCACTCATGCTGTGAACCACGGGAGGTTATTCGACGGCCCTGGGGTCCCGTGCCTTCTCTCCTCTCCCCATGTCTTGATAGAGGTTGGAGAAGGGACGTCGTGTGTCTGAGCGAGCGCCAGATAGCTTGCGGCGTGCTAACGGCTTTGGGTTTCTATTCTGATGGGTGAAGTGACCCGCATTTATAAGGGTGCAGGTCGGCCCTGCGCCTGTCTTGTTCGCTTGAACTGCGGGCGGCCGTCTGACGAATCTGGAGCGCTGTGCTCCCTCCCCGCGCATCACGAGAAATGAGGAAGATCCGTCCTTAGGAACCCGGCTTTCAATTTACGTAGGTAGACGTGGCCCTCTGTGGGCGGGTTTGGTATATGGGGGCGGATTTGAGCCCCTGCGTGCAGATGAAGGTGAATTCGCACCCCTGTGAGCGGCTTTGGCTCATGAGGGCGGATTTGAACATCCGCGAGCGGATCTAGCTTATGAGGGCGGATCCACTTCCATGCGATTTGGTGTGTGGGGGCCTAGGTGTGCCGTCGAATCCGTCTCATGGCTACACTCCATTCTTCATCTACGTGGATAGTCTCGATTCACGGGCGAATTTGTTTGCTAGTCCGCCGCGGTAATTTTTACCGTCTACAAGACACCCTTCAAAGTTTTCAGACCAAAACCGGCTTACGTGTGGTCTGGAATACTTTGAATAAAGGAATTTTGGGTGAATCAAGTGTCTTAGGATTTTTAGCAAATCCTCAGCTATCAACGGGTTTGATCTGCCTTTACCGATTACCGTTTGAATCGGGCTAGTCATACTATTCCCCTCAGTATGATGAGTTGTCGAGTGGTTTCTCTTAGGCTTAATGCTAAGATTTCTACTCCGACCCCTAGCCGCCTGGGGCGCGGGTCTAAACAAAGTTACTTTGTTGGTTTTGAAATTTTGGGCAGATCGCCTATTCCCCAGGGGCGGGCGAGTCACGCAGGCGAAGCTGGGCTTCGATGGCGAAATTTCATCCGACCTGCGGATTTTATCACGACCTTCGCCGCTGAGACCCTTCTTTTGGGGCGAAAACAGGTTCAGTTGTAAGTGGGTCATGTATCCATTGGTGGGGCCCCGCGCCCCCCCAGCTAAGGCGGCGCAGTTCTGTCACGTTGCTTTCGTCACGACTTGACATCCTGACGTCGGCTTCGTGTGCCTCGTGCGGATCGTGGCCGTGGTTTTCGAATTCAACCGTCAGATATAACCGTTGATTCTGGTTCGGGTTTCGGGTCACGACTGGCCCGTTTCCTGTTTCAACAGTCCCTCTGCTACACTGGAGGCAATCTGAGCCATTCGTTTCGATCGTGGCCACGCCTCCCATCCGCAGGGGGTTCGCCTTTCGAGGACGTTCGTGGCCACGTGGGAAGTTAGGTCTTTTAAGCGAGCCGTCTTCTCCCCTCGAGAGCTGCCGTGTTCGAGAAATCTCTGAAAACTTTTTTAAGTAGATAGAGTCCTGCCACGTGGGAAGTTAGGTCTTTTAAGCGAGCCGTCTTCTCCCCTCGAGAGCTGCCGCGTTCGAGAAATTTCTGAAAACTTTTTTAAGTAGATAGAGTCCTGCTCCATCCTTCAATGGCGCCACGATCCAAGAAGTGTATCGCAAAGGGAAAAGGGCCCGGACCCTTTTCCGACCGCCTCTCCGCCGGTGCGCCCCTCCGCATGCCGGAGTCACGTTTAGGTAAGTCACGAGGTCTTTCTGGTGGCCACGAGTCGGTTACAGGTGTCAGGCAGGGGAGATGAGCGCCTCTCATTGCCTTGGAATTCTGCCGCCCTTTGGCATTTTCCCCAATTTGGGGGCGAAGTTAGCCCTGTTTGCCTATAGAGGGCGGCTTCTGTTTCTGTGGGCGAACCCCACCTTTAGCGGGAAGTGGCGAACTCGCTTTTCGATAAGCGAGTCTGGCCCCTTTCTCGATAGAGGAGGGCATTGTTTGCTCGGATAGGCCTTGTTCGAAAAGGATTCCCCCTTTCGGCAAGCGAATTCGCCCGTACTCGTTTGATAGGCGACCTCGCCCATTACAGCGGGTTTTGTCTTGACTAACTTTTGCTCCTTCTCGCAGTGACCTTTTCTGATGAGGCTCTTCCAGAGGGTGCGGCTGTTGGCCACGCCGGGGGTACGAGCTACGCGGCGCCTCTTCGATTCCCTTCTTTGGCCCCGGCACCCGTGTTCGCTGTTGATAAGCCACATGGCTTGATAAAGAGGGTCTCGGACGGGCATCATCTGACATTACGCAAATTGACGACCGATGCAGTATTGACCGACGATGCCAGGGCGGAACTGCTAAAGCCCCAGTTTTTGTTTGGCGATGCAGCGACTGACCCTTCCGCTCTACTGCTCAAAGAAAGCATGTGGTTTCGCACGGTGGAAGGGACTCACTATTACCTTCCCAGCATGCCGAGAGGGTTCTCGATTGTCGAACTGCGATCCCTCGTGGTCCCCCGCGTGATGCACTGGGACTTGACTCCGACTCAGGACGGGGTCACCTGTGGCATCTTTACGGGTTCTTCGGCTAGATATGGTTTGGAGAGTTTCTGTAAGCGTGTGACGGGTCTACACCCTGGCCTGTTATCCAATGAGCTGCCAGCAGGGGAGACGACGGTGGTAGCGGAGACTTTTCGCCACCGCTTCTTTCGCGTTGGTGGGAAATTCCCTCCAAAGGACTTCAGAGCCCCGGGGTGGGTATATTCGGCACCTGGCAGCGATACTTGGTGGTCCAAGATCACCGATTATGTTCTGGCCGAGAACTCTGACCTCAAGGATTCGGAGCTGTATGTGGCCATTCAAGCCACTCGACATGGTTTGCGGATCAACGCTTCCCAGTTCCACAGCATCCTGGAACTGTACTGTGCAGAGAGCGGCACGTTCTTCACCCCCAACGGGGAGCTTGGCATTACCCCTCACGAGATGTATGACGTGTCAGGGCTGCCTCTAGGAGATTTTCCCTATGAAGAGTACGTCCCGGACCAAGACAAGATTGATCAGCTTTCGAACCATTCCCCTTTGGTGGTCGAAACTCTGTGGGAGTTGCTCTGCCACTACCATATCTGCCTTAGTATCTTAGGGGCATCGGATCATAAGGGGAAGAAGAAGAGGACTCCTGGTATCAGTCACAAGAATTGGGCTGATTATCTATTCCCAGGGAACGATGTCAAGGGGAAGCCCGCTCTCCCGCTAGGTGAGTGCGACCAATCTGAGGTGGAGGCGAGGTCCGCTGAAGAGAGAAGCACCCTGATCCTCGAACGTGACGAGGGCGGATTCAAGGCTGGTACGGTCCTTCGCTCGTTCCATCATCAGGCAAAGTCCCCCATATCTGGGAAGGCTCTGCTCGCTGGGTACCTCATGTTATGGCTGAAGAGGTGTGTAGTCCCCACTCACTCTTTCGATGCGCTTCCTGTGAAAGTCGTGTATCCCGTAGTTTGCCTAGCTCACGGTAAGTCCTATGCCTTAGTATCGGCGATGATAGCGTGCATTCACCGAGGGCTCCATACTCTGACGACCCAATTCTGCCGCGTATCGACCATCGATGACGGGGCATGAGAGATTATCAGGACCCCTAATCCCAGGGTAGGACTGCCGTATACTTATTTGATGGCATGGTTCGTCTGCCATTGCGAATGTTTGATGAGCGCTCCTGCGACTCTCCCAGGAGACAAGTTTGTCCCGTTCGTCAAGCGCTTGGAGAGGTGCTCCTGGAAGTGTAAGGACATTCCCGATGCGCGGAAGATGCTTTCGCATTTTGTCCATTATAACTTCCATCGTTTCTTCCCTTATTTTAGCGGAGGAGGATACGGGGAGTCTTTTAGAGATGCACCAACGGCGGATCATCATACGGCCCTCTCCCACGGTGCTTTTCGCTGGCTGGTGAACATCCGGCCGGGGTATCATATCTTACGGACGGGCTCTGTGTGTTATCTCGAGCCGTATATCCCTTGCAGGTTCGCCCGTCAGTTTGGCTACGACCAATTGTACGTAGACAACGCCAATTCCCATCTGCACTTCGAAGGAGGACTGGTGGACGGAGCTCGGGGATGGTTTTGGACCTATGCTGGCGGTACCCAGGCCCGCTTTGAACTACCTGCGAAGGATCGCGATTTGCACCACACTCTCCTGTACTGCAGGTGGTATCGGGGTGCCAGTGCCGATCCCGAAGGCTTTTGGTTTGGCGGCTCATGTCTGGTGGAGCAGGGGGTCCTCCCAGAAGGCCTCTGCGTACTTCGAGACGGAGGGGCCGTCAAACGGTTAAGGAGTGGTTGTCTGAGGACCCGGCTGAAGACTCCGAAGGTGGCGACATGGATCCAGACGAATCTGCAGTGCCTAAGGTGCGAGCTCCTTCTCCTAGTCTTCCCTTGGACCCTCAAGACGAGCGTAGGGAGCCTGTTGAGTTGGCTCGAGCGGGTGAATGTCTGGAGCAAGCCCGGAGCACGATTGCTGGGCGGATGGGGGTGCCTCTGTTATCTCCAAGCAGCTCGTTGCTCTTGAAACGGCAGCGAGAGGTGGCAGAGAGTTGTAGAGCGGAAGCGGCCAAGAGGGCCCGTAGCGAAGAGACTACGGTGACCACTAGAGCGGCGGCTGACCGGGACGATACTGTCCCTAGGGCGGGAGCCGCTCCACCTGCCCCTTCTGCTGCACCGCAGGCGGCTTTGGCGATTTCGAAGGACACGCTCCCTTCATCTGATGTGGGGTCACAGGTGGTGGTCTCGGCGACTCCTGCACCTGTACCAGGAGGTAATCTTTTGGTGCGGTACTTTTGTGTATGAGGTCGGGTTCGCACTTCCTGACTATTCATATTGAATCCGTGTAGGTGCAGTCGAGAAAGTGATCCCCATTCCTTCTGACGAAGAGGAGGGGAGTGGAGATAGAAGAGAACCAGGGGGTTCAGGTACGCATGAGTTTCGGTGCTGTTGATCCTTCTACCCAAGGGGGAATTTATTATACCCCTTTTTTTTATTCGTAGTTGGCCCCTCTCATGAAGTTTCTGGCAAGGAGGATCCTCCCTCTTAGGAGGGTCATTCGGGCAAAACGGAGACGGATGACGACGACGCCTCAATTCACGAGGCGCTATCGAGTGAAGAGGAAGTATCGGTCCCCGTGGGTCAGCAAGGGGGAACCTCCACCTTCGAGGGAGCACCGGTCGGGGGTGAGCGCTCGGCGCGAGAGTCTCCAGCTCAAGGGGGAACCCCTATTGGGATGATGGCCACTTCCTTGTCGGTGGTGACCTGCGACTCTACCACTGCCACTCTGGTGGCACCGGCGATTGTTCCGGCTCTGGCGGCGCCAATCACTGCTTCCGCGATCATGACCACCAGTACCTCGATTGTGACTTCATCCTCTGCCGAAGATGCCGCTCTCTCTCCTTTGGAACGTTGGCGAAAGACGCAGGTGGCGTGAGTTCTGTCCAACTTCGAAGATACTTTGGTCCACTGCACCCGGCTGGTCTTGGAGGAGAATTACCCCTTCGAGGAATTCAAGGAAGTTCTTGAACACGACGCGTTTTTTTTTTGCATAAGAGGCTTGGCACTACCGCGGTGAGACCCTACCTTTGGCGCCTGACCGAGGTGGAGGGGGCCGTTCGGCGGCTGCTCGCTCTCCACGTGGAAAGTTCCACTCTTGTTGATCTCGCCTCTCATGAAGCTCGAGTAGCTGTGGCAGATCGCGATCGCCGCCTGAATGAGAACATGTCGCTGGAGTTAAAGCTGTCAGCGGAGTTAGAGCAGGCTAAGGCCGAGGATGCACGAATGGCCCGCGAGCAAGAAATGGTCGATAACCAGCTCTCTCGGGTCTCCTTCGAAATAGAGAGGCTGAAACGGGTTATTGCTGACGCACAGGCTTCCCTGGCTGTTCAAGAGAAGGCTCGTGATCAGGTGGCAAAGGAGCTGGAAGGTGTTGAGTCTCGCCAGCAATTGGTCATTGACTCTGTCGAGGAGAAGGATCGAGCTCTCAAGGATGTCAAGGAGACCATTCAAGACTTAATCTCGTGCACAGAGGAAGATCTTCGTCGAGAGGTCTTAGGGAGGCTTGAGCTTCGCCATGTTGAAGAGATTCGTAAGCCAGAGTTGCGATTGAAATCCTTGTAACTTGCCTTTGATTTCCCGTTTGTAATAGGACTTCCTTTTCATGAATGAAATTATCCTTTTGTTTTGACTATTACTGCTTGTGTGCATACTATATATACATATATATCCTTGTACACTAGTTGGCGTTTGGCCGCGGGAGACTATTATTGGCAGATTTTGGTCAAAACCCACTTCACCTATGGGCGAATTTTACCGAAGGCGAATCCGCAGTCGCCACTCTGACCGTGATTTCGGTTGTGGGTGGGCTCCGCTTTTAGCGGGTCGTGTGTTCACCCACGTGTACGTCGGTTATGGAGGCGTGGTTGAGCCACCTCGCATTAATTGTGGTGCGATGGGTCTCCTTGTCCTTCGTGCCCAATCCGGGCCGTTGGTTAGAGATCGTATCCAGGAACTGCCGAATCTCAACCGCCCATGTGGGATACGGAATATTCAGCCTTCTCTTCAACTGTTTGGGCCTGAAGGGTCCCATCGAGCTGCATATAGCTGCCTAGGGTCGGGGTATTTTAGTACCCTTATCTTCGTCAAGAAAGATCAAGGTTTTCCTGTCGCCTTTTGTAGAGAAGATCCAAATTTCCCCAGCATGTTCCAGATGGCACCGAGGACGAGGAGTGCGACTTCGAAGAAAGGGAAGGAGGTTTCTTCTTCGGGCGCTGCCGAAGCAGCTGCTGCCGAAGGTACGTCCTTAACTCAACCCCCGTTCAGGCATGGATAGGTATTTCTCGCTTAATTCCTTCTTTCACGCCATCGCTGTGCTTCACAGCCCATGAGGCTGAGCCTATTCTGATATCCGATGATGAACCCGAGGGTCCGTCGGCTTCTCCCGCCCATGGCCTTGCTCCGCAACCGGAAGCGGAACCTTGCCTCGAGGTCCCGCCCATTCCGACGCTTGCCCCAGGTCAAGAGCCTGCTTCCCCTGGTTCCTTGCCTTGGCAGGCTCGCGTCGAGGAGTTTGAGAATGCCGTGAGGCAGGTGATTTCCCTTGTCGACCTTGGCATGGGGAGCTTTGACAGCTTCAGGCAATCTCTCTTGGATCGCGTGCTCGACTTTCGACGATCGGGCGAAAATCGGCTTGCCACCCGTTGTATGCAGGAGCTCCGTCTTCTGGAGTCGCGCATGATAGGGCTAGAGACATTGCTGCGGGAAGGCTCGGAGGCTTATATGGAGTCTTGCCTGGCTTTTATCCGGCGTAGGGAGGCTCAGGAACAGGAGGTCCGTTCTAAGGAGATTGCTGATTTGGAGTCCATTGCCCATTTCTGGGAGGGTCAACAATACTCGCTGGAGAAGGAAGTTATCGACCTCAATCACACGATAGCCCGCCTACGAGCCAAACTGGGACAAGCAGAGGCGAGATTGAAGGGGCTTCAATCTGATGTCATCAAAGTCCGCAAGAAAGCTGAGGCGGAAACTGGGCGCCTCCTGGCCTTGCAGGAAAAAGACGCTGCCGCTAGGTCGAGCTCCGAGGAACGAATTAGGCGAGCGACCGAGGACAAGGCTCGGGAGGACCACGCGAGACGGGTGGCATTGGCCAAAGAAGAGATTTCCACTTTTAGCGTATTTGACTGAGGTTTCCACCATGTTTCTGTGCTTAAGGCACTTTGTTTGTTGTCTCGCTTTCCTTTTTTTTTTGAAACTATGCCATGACTTGTGGAGTCATGATCTCGTGTAAACGCCTTGTTTTGGTGAAGAACTGGAATGTGTTTTACACTTCGACCGTAACATTATGATTTTCTTAGTTATTAGATCATAACTTTGTTCAAATGTACTGTCTAGAAGCATCTGAGAAAGTTTGTGTTTTTTTTTCTTTTCATGCTTCCTTTGGATGTATCACTCTCCAGTGTTTCTTTGGTATGGCCATCAGTGATTTTAGGTGGCACCCTTTGGGCGAAGACTCGACTTGAGTACGGGTCGGTCCAAATGGTGGTGAATTCGCTGGGATAGCCGTATTAAACTGTTGGCGAGTTCGCTTGAAGGTTAACTCCAACCTTCGGCGAATTCGAACCAAGGGCGAATCCCCAGTGTTGGCGGATTTGTGTCGGAGGCGCTGGCGAATTTAGAACGCAAGCGGGACTCTCGAAAGGGCGAGATTAACTTGTAGGCGAAATCTCGGTCCACGCATCTTTTAGCGGGCCCAAATGCTTGCCAGTTAAGGCGTTGAAGACGTGTCAATGCGCGTCAGCGCTTCATTAATGGCGAAGTGTCAGAACGCCTCGCCTCTTGGGCTTCATCCGATCGGTCGCTTCGGGTCTCGAGAAGCATGGCCTTGAATGGCGTTGAACTCGAAGTGTCGCAGGGCATCTGGGCTGTTCGATTGCTCGAAGGAAGAGATCTCGACTGTTGCATCTTTGGCTATATCTTCCATACTCGCCGTCTCTTCGGTCACGTTCCCTTCTTTTTGAGAAAAACTTGCTCGACAAAGGACCGCTGCCGTAACTCCTCTCCTCATGGCCTCCGACTCTGACCATAGCTCTTCCGAATGGGTCGGCTCCTCCGCCACCGTCTTTGATGCTCCACCCGCTTCTCCGGCGGGTTCGGCCCGCGGGTCCTCTGCTCCGTATCCTCTGGCTCATCCTGCCTTCGTGCCCCTCCAGAGGCTGGAGAGCATGATACAGACGATCGCCCTCGAGATAGGAGTGGGCGGCGAGCGGTACTTTGACTCGCTTCCATTCGTGAAAACGGGTCTAAGGGAGATCCGGCAGGCGGGCGGCCTCTCGCTCGCACGCCAATGCGAGCGGGAGGTGCAGAGGATTGAGGGGTGGATGTACCACCTTGAGGAATTGGCCTACGAGGACCCCTCTGACGTGCCCCCGCCCCTCTCTCTGCGCCTTCTGCTCGAGCGCGAAGAGCGAGCGAAGCGGATCCAGGTGAAAGAGGTCGAGCTCCGACGTCTGCGGAAGCGACACCGGGCGGTTTTGGACCGGATGGACGCTTATCTAGACAGAGCCTTCTTTGAGGATGCTAGTTCTCTTCGCGGTGAGGCGAAGCTGCGGGAGCGCGAGCGCGAGGCGAGGGGGCTCGGCGAGGCCGCCAAGGAGGTGGAGAGGGCGCTTCAGCTTCTTCACCAGGAGGAAGAGGCCAGCAAGGCAGACTTGGCCAAGCGGCAGCGGAGGCAGAAGGAGAAGGAGAGGCTCCAACGTGCGACGGATCGCGCGAAAGCCAATGCCAAGATTGGCTCCTTCAGCCTGTTAAAGTTCTTGTAATTCCCGCACCTGCTTAAGCCTGTCCTCCCCCCCCCCCTTTTTTTTTTTTTGATGTAATTTGGTTGATGTCGGTTGCGTGGCAACCTTAAACATTGTATGCGCAACTTTGGCCTGTGATGGCTTCATGTTTTGATCCCTTTTTTTGCCTTAGATGCACTATTTCATTCTGCTCTTTATTTCTTTTTTTTTTTTGAATGCTTTTGGCTTGCTTTGTTCAAGCTCTTTTTGGCTGTTTGTGGCGGGAGGTCGGGTCAGACCTGCCCTTCACGTTGCAGCTTTGGTAGAACTAAGAGGGTAATACTTAGCCCCAAATCAGATGTGGCTGCTCATGCGTGCGACCTCCTGATGTCCCCCATACTAAACTTGTTAGTTCAGCGGGTTGACGTTTTGGAGGTATTGTCGGGCGTGACGCCCGTCAAGCCGCCCTTGATAGCTGTCATCGCCTGCGAGGGTGATGACGGCGATGATGATCGAGTCGTTCAGGGATGTAGGAATATGACGAACGATCGTTGTAGGAGCCGTCGCGTGGTGGGCTGCTACCCATTAGTTACCCTAAGGGAATATTAGGATAGCTGGAATAGGTCAAATAGTTCAGGGACGTAGGAGTGTGACTATCGACCAAAGCAATAACACATCGCGTGGTAGGTTATCACTTAGGCTATGCTACTCGTAGGAATAGCGGTGCCAGTCATCGGAGGTAATCATTAACCTGATGAAGCATTGTTGCGATCGTAGCAACTATGGCGCCTTACCATCTCGTCAAGGGAGATTGATAAGTCGGTTCGATAACCGAGTTGTTTGGCGTGATATGAGCGACTTTGGTAAATTCGCCTTCCTATTGAGGATGGTTAGCAAATTGCCCTTCGATTCCGTCGCGATGTGAGCGACTAGAGTGGATTCGCCATCTTATCGAGGAAGATTGGTGAATTGGCTTTAAGTTTGCCGCGATATGAGCGACTTTAGTGGATCCGCCATCTTATTGAGGAAGATTGGCGAATTGGCTGCGTTTGTCGTGATATAAACGACTTAAGTGGGTCCGTCCTCTCATTAGAGAAGATAGGCGAATTGGATTCAGTAGAGATGTTCCGTCAGAGCGGATGAAGTAGGGACAGTTTAACCTCGTGTACCAGTTGGATGGGGCGAGGGCCAGTTTAGACTCATGCACTCGTGGGAGTTGGCGAAAAGGAACTAAGGGTAGTACTTCTTCAAATACTTGCCGTTGATAGGCATCATGATCTTATCGCCGTTTGGCTTGACAAGACGGTAAGCTCCATTCGAGTAGACTGTTTCTATTACGAATGGCCCTTCCCATTTAGATTGGAATTTACCTTTCTTCTTAGAGGTGAGGATCATCGGTCTACGGACAGCGAGTACCAGTTCTCCCTCCTTGAAGGCCCTGCACTTGACTTTTCTGTCGAACGCTTTGGCCATTCGGGCTTGATAGAACTCAATGTGTTGTTGAGCCTCTAGCCGTTTGTCGTCCAATGCTTCGAGCTCGGCGAGTCGTTGCTGGTGGTTGTCTTCCACCATCATTCCCGTTGCTAAGGCGACGCGGAGGGACGGGATCTGAATTTCTAGCGGCAATACGGCCTCGCAGTCGTATACCAATGAATAGGGCGTATGGCCAGTCGGTGTGCGAACCGTTATGCGATACGCCCATAAGCTTTCGCCAAGTTTTTCGTTCCAGTCGAGTTTGCTGGTGGAGGTTAACTTGGTCAAGATTTTGATGATCGTTTTGTTGAAAGCCTCAGCCAGGCCATTTGTCGATGGGTTATAGGCCGTGGAGGAGAGGTTCTGTATTCTAAACTTGTCGCAGAACCTGGTAAATGCATGGATGACAAATTGCGTACCATTGTCATGAATAATACGTCGGGGTACGCCGTATCGGTAGATGACATGGTGTTTGATGAACTTAATCACGTCATTGGTTTTGACTTCTCTCAAGGGGACGGCCTCTGCCCATTTAGAGAAATAGTCAGTGATTGCAAGGATGAAGCGATGCCCTTTCGCCGATGGCGGGGATATTGGGCCAACTATGTCCATTCCCCATGCTTCGAAGGGCCAGGACGCCTTTGTCGGGTGTAGGTCCTCTGGCGGCTGATGCATGTAGTTGGCGTGGACTTGGCACTCATGGCAGTGCTTCGCGTAGACGACCACGTTGTGAACCATCCCAGGCCAGAAGTAGCCTATCCTTCGCAGGCGATCCCAAAGTTTGGGTCCGGGCTGGTGGCCCCCCAAATGCCGCCGTGGGCCTCACGCAGAGCCTCCTGTGCCTCCGCTTTTGAAAGGTATCGGAGCAACAAGCCGTCGTATGACACTTTCAATACAACGTCTTGGTGGTTGAATCATAGTAGAACCTCGTGGCGCGTCTTCGAACAGATTCCCGCTCCTTCGCATCTTCAGGCAACACGCCGTATAGGACGTAATCGATGATTGGGAGGCGCCAATCCTCAGCGCTAGGCTGATCTGGGGCTTGGTGGGTGGCGTTTGCCTCTGGAATGTCTTTCGATCGAAAGAGCCTCCTGCTCGCCACCGTGACCCATTGGGTTGTCCCTAACGGTTGAGCTAGGTTGGCTGCCAAAGAGGCGAGCGCGTCTGCATGCGTGTTCTTGGATCGCAACACGTGTTCAATGCGGAAACTCTCGAACGATTCCACTAGCTCGACAGCCGCTTTGTGGAGGGTGATTAAATCATCATTCCTAACTTCGTATTCGCCGGTCATCTGCTTGACGATGAGTTGGGAATCGCCGTAGGCTTCGAGATGCTGTATCCCTAGCTCTCTCGCTAGCTCGAGTCCGATGAGTAACGCATTGTACTCGGCCACGTTGTTGGTGCACGGCTCTATCAGAGAGAAGGCTCGGGGTAGTACGTGGTTATGTGGAGAAGTGAGGACTACCCCCACTCCCACAACAATAGAGCCATCCGGGGATGCGTGAGACGCGCTGTCGAAGAACATCTACCATAGTTCTGGCAACGAAGTTACGTTGGCTTCGGGCGGTTCAACGGGCAGATCTTCGAACAAGTCGGTCTTTGACCCTAATGGATGGCTGGCCATGAGATCGCAGATGGCCTGTCCCTTGACGGATTTTTGTAGCATGAAGTGGATGTCATATTGGGAGAGGAGAAGAGCCCACCTAGCCAGGCGCCAGTTCAGCATGGTGGGTTGTGTCATGAAGACCCGAATAGGGTTTATCCGGGAGATGACATGGATTGTCTGGCCGACCAGGTAGTGTCGCATCTTTTAGACGGCGAATACCAGGGCCAAACATTCCTTTTCGACCATCGGGTACCGTTGTTCAGCCCCTTGTAGGGTCCGACTCAGGTACTAGACGCCCCGCTCATGGCCCGCATCGTCATTTTGTGCCAAGAGAGCACCCAGAGAATGCTCCATGGCCCGGATATAAATAAGGAACGGTCTTCCTGAAATAGGCGCAGCGAGGACTGGCGGATTTGAAAGGTAAGCCTTGATGTCCTCAAATGCCTTTTGGCAAGGCTCGTCCCACACGAAGGAAGTGCCCTTCTTCATAAGCTTGGAGAATGGCTGGCACTTGCCCGAAAGATTTGAGATGAACCTTCGGATGTAAGCCAATCGTCCTTGAAGACCTCTCAATTCTTTGAGATTCCGGGGCGGTTGGAGCTCTTGGATGGCTCGCACCTTGTCTGGATCGATTCGGATCCCCTTCGTCGTGACGACGAAGCCGAGGAACTTACCGCTAGACATCCCTAGAAATGATTTCGTGGGATTCATCTTGAGTTGGTGAGTCCTCATGAGTTCGAACATCGTCCTCAAGTCCTGGAGGTGGTCGTCTTTGTGGCGACTCTTCACGACTAGGTCGTCTACGTAGCACTCCATCGTCTTCCGTAGGTGCTCTCGAAAGATCATGCTCATGGCGCGTTGATAGGTTGCACTAGCATTCTTGAGCCCAAAGGGCATGACCGTGTAGCAGTACACCCCCATGGGAGTGCGGAACGAAGTATGTTTCTCATCTTCGGGGTGTATTTTGATCTGATTGTACCCAGAGAAACCATCCATGAAAGACATCCTCTCGAATCCGCAAGTGTTGTCGATGATGACATCCGTGATGGGCAGAGGAAATTAGTCCTTTGGGCACGCAGAGTTGAGGTCTCTGAAGTCGATGCAGATGCGGATTTTATCGTTTTTCTTTAGGACCGGAACAATATTAGCCACCCAGTCGGGATGCTGCTCCTCTCTGATGAAGCCGGATTCAATGAGCTTCTTCACTTCAGCCTCAATCGCCTCCATAATCTGAGGGCGAAAGCGCCTCTGCTGTTGTTTGACTGGTTTAGCATCTGAGCTGATGTTGAGGTGATGCGTGGCGACCTGCGGGTCCAAGCCAGGCATATCCTCGTAATTCCATGCAAAGACATCAATGTATTCTCGTATGAGGGCGATGAGATCCTCTTTTTCTCGAGGAGGCAGGCTGCCGCTGATGAATATGGGTTTGGGGTTCGCCTCAGTGCCCATGTTCACCTGGAGGACTTCGTTTTCGGTCGGTGGTTCCCGTTGCTCGAAGCGGCTACTCCATTGGGCGTTAACATGGCGATCCCATGTCTCGTCATAAAGCGGAAGCTGTTCATCCCCTGCCATCTCGGCAGGATCCATTGTGGCCATGTTGACTGTAAGGCCATCGAACAGATCCCTCACGCTGACATCCGAGTCCCAAGCCGAGGTCGTTGACGATTGATCTCCTGAGCACGCGTAGTCGGAGTCCTCGTTGACGTAGCAGCACAAGTCTGACGAGGAAGAGGAGTAGCCTAAGCCCCTCCGAGTCCTGTTGAAGTAGTTCGAGGGCTTACCCTTGGGCACGTGGGCAGGTCGGATGACCGTTTTGCATTCTCGGCCGTAATTCAGGCCCTCTAAACACGTGAGATCATACCCCATGTCGCTCATCATGCGTTTGGCAATTTGGCTGTATTGCGAGAATTGAGGCGCTGGGTCCTCGTCTTCCGACTCGTCCCACATGGTGCGTAGGGGACTATCGATTCGGCCGAAAATAATGTCTTTTTTATATTTATCTCAGGCTGGCACCACAAACACGGCTCGCGAAGAGTCAATTGGCCGCGTCCTCATGACGTACGACGAGCATACTGGCATGTGCAGGGAGGGATCGCCGCGGAGTTTTGTCCACGAGTCATTGGGTTCATTGCCCTCAGACGTAGAACAAGACGACACATAAGCAAAGTCGGAATTTTCATTCATGATCATCTTCCCCGCTTGAGCGGCGTTGGTTACATGATGACTCTCATAACCGATTACAATTGACTCGAAGTCGTTTAGTATTAGGTTATCGTCGTATTCAGGTTCGCTATCCGCCTCGTTGCCACTTTCCGGCTCTTCAACTGGCGGTTCGACGGTGTCCTGATACAGCAAAGAGTCGGTGAAGTAGTTCTCGACGCCTTTGAAGGGTTGTCTGTCAGCCACTACTGTTTTCACTCGTTCGTAGTCGTCCACGTACTTCAAGCATTGGTGAAGGGTGGATGGGACTATCCGATTGCCATGAATCCACGGGCGCCCTAAGAGCACGTTGTAGGAAGGCTCGGCGTCGATGACGTAGCAGGTCACCTCCGTCTTCATATCGCCTATTCGGCATTTCAGGCAGATTTTACCCAGCGGCCGTGTCCCTGTAGCGTTGAAGCCAAAAATGGTCGTGGTGGTCGAGGACAAACGCTTCGGCGGTATCCCCAGGTGCTTGATCAATTTTAGGGACACGATGCTCAACGCAGATCCCGGGTCGATTTGGATCCGATCCACTCTCGCCGACCCGACGTATCCCGTGAAATATAGTGGTCGGTCATGGGACGTGCTTTTGATGAGCATGTCCTCAGGAGTGAAAGTGATGCACGGGACACGTCTGTCTGAGACCTGGCAACAGTTCGCACATTCCTGTTCCATCTCCGTCTCCTTTGAGAAGTGGGTCGAGAATGCCTCTGAATCTGCCAACGCCTCCTGTAGGGCCTCCCGTGTAGACTTGGATAGTCTGAGGAGGTCGTACATGGTGATTCGTGCGGGAATGCTTTTTAGTTGTGCGAGCACGTTAAACCGGAAAGGCTGACGGCTCGAGCTGGGTGCATCTGGATTGGGCGGGGTTGCTGCGGCTGGCCTCGGGAGAGGTCTTGTCGTGTTTCCCGCCCTCGTGGGATATTCCTTCGCGAATTCTTTTCTTGCTCTCGTGGCGAAGACGTTGGTGTCTTCATCGGAATCGGTAAGGGTGGACATCGTCGCGCTGTCTCTATCTGGAATGGCGGAGACAACGTTGCAATGTTTTCTCTTGGCCTCTTTCGAAGGCCTTGCAGTCCACTGTTCATCGTTGAGGAGGTCTGGGTGGACCCATATTACCAATCCCGACGGTAGGGTTTGCGGGACCAAGCCCTTCTCTCGCTGATTGTGAGGATCGTCGTTGATGATCTTCAGAACTACCTTGGGGATAGGAACTACCCCGGCCGGGGCTCGGACTTCTGGGAGGTTCGTCCCAAAGCTCAAGGTGATCATGTTCGTGGCCACCTGCTTTTGGACCTTCTCCTTCTTCAAGACCTCTGCGTCGTAGAGGGCCTGGAGCTTGTCCTTGAGGACGTAGCATTTGGTCGTGTGGTGACCAAGGAACCGGTGATAAGCACAGTAGGTTGGGTCGCTGGTTTTGTCTGCCTCCTCAGGCTTCGTGGCCTCCGGCAGTTTGATTCGACCACTCTTGAGTAGAGTATCAAACGTTGCCACCACCTGGTCTTCTTTGAAGTCGTATTGCCGTGGGGGGCGTGGCTCGAACTGCCGAGGCATAGACCTTGGGGCAGATTTTGGCGCTGGGGTGGAATCGACGGCCATGATCTCCTTTCCTCTGGTTCGAGGGGGGTTCTTTGGCGCAGTCGGCTCTACAGCTCCCTTCTTGGGCTACGGTTCTTCGGCCTCGAGCCTCTTGATTATGTTTTCTACTTGTTCGCCTTGACGAACAAGCTCTTTCCATGTCCGGGTTTCCACCACGCCTATTTTGGATAGGATGTGGATTGATAGGTTGTTGCGACACATTTTGATCAGTGTCGATTCGGAGACTTAGTCCCGACAGTGGACTGATCGATTCCGAAATCTTTTTACAAAGTCGTTGATCGTATCCGATTTTCGTTGTTTTTCGGCCAAGAGGGTGGCCATCGATACTTCCGTATCATCATCGAAGAAGCGGGCCAAAAAGAGTCTTTCGACGTCGGCCCATGATTTGATAGAGCCGGGCTCCAGCTTGCGGAACCATTCAAAGGCCACCCCTTTAAGGGTGCCTATGAATAGTCGCGTAAGAATGTCATCGTTCCCTGTAAGGAACCCAGTCTGGGCCATAAAATAGTAGATGTGCTGAGAGGGCGAGCCCTTGCCATCGAATTGTACCAAGCTGATTGGCTTGAACTTCGCCGGGTATGGGACTGTATCCCATTCAATGGGGTAGGGACGAACCACCCCCAGCTTGTTCATGTTTTGCTGAAGCTTCAGCGCGTTAAGCTGGTCCTGGAACTCATCGAACCTCTTATCACGGGTGCCATCCCCGGTGTGCGACGTCCCTAGCGACGTCTTGGAAGAGTAATCGGATTGCGGATTACTGTTGTCTTCCGTCTCCGTCGTAGGACGGTGGGGAGGTACCCACTCTCTATCCCCAGTTCGCCAGGGTAAGGGGCGTTGGGCTCTCTTCTTCTTCTTCTTTTTGTTTAGAAGCTGCTCCATCATCTCTCGTAGAGAGTCGATGGTCGCCTGCTGTTCTTCCAGCTTTTGGGCCATTGTCTGCTCGTGGGTGAGCTCCGTCATGTGCACCCCGGCCGGCGTGCTCTGACCCGAGTGTGAGGTCTGGGACGTGGCCGCCGCTGAATGAACTTCGTCCTCTCCGTATGAGGGAGGGATTAGGGCAGAATAGTCAAACCCGATGCTCGCTCCCTTGCAACTACGGGTCCGCTGGTATATGCCGCCCTGTCCGCGCTGGGCGAACCGGCGGTTAGGTCTTAGAACGGAATCCGAATCTGGGGAATCGGAGAGTACCCCTTTACCCTTGTCTGTCATGTTGACTGTGGCGAACGAGAGTTCTAGGTCGTTGGCAGCGCGTCTTTTTTGGTGACGACGCTTCCGACGGGAGGTTCTTTATCATGAAGTTTGTCGAGAAAGTCTCTCAAACACTGAAGGCTTCGCCGTTCCTAAGCATTGGCAGTCGTCGAGTACCGTGTGGATGAGCCTTTCGCAATGGCACTGAGGGCTCGCCTCGTGCATAGTGCGCTTGCGAGTCAGATATTCTCGAAGATCTCTTGTGGGTGGTTGGCGACAACCCCCAGTATCAGAAGGATTGTTTGGGTGGGTACACGAGAGATCTTCGGATGTACTCTCTGGTGCACGCCGGGTGGAATGATGCGGCGTTGGAGTTAAGCGATCTTGCCTTGACAAGCGAGTTTTCACCTTTGGGCGAGCTCCAGCGCGTAGGCGAGTTTCAACCCTTCATTTGAGCGAGCGGGCTCGCGAAGTGTCGCCTATTTCCTTGTCTTTGCGTTTATCCGCCAAAAGATTATGGCGAGGCTCGCCAGCCTTCGAGGATTCGCCTATCCTAATAGGGTCACTCGCTTGGGGTGGTTTATTCGCGTCAGGGATGTGACCTGAACAGCGAAGTCCACCTGAGCGGGTGGCCTCATCCTTCTCGGTTGGCGCTCCTGATTTGGAGGGCCTCCCGACATTAGGCGAGTTGTCATCTTGTTTCTCGCTTCTCGGGCCTGCATGGTGATCCAGGCCGTCGCGTGAAGTGGAGGTCTGGGCTTTCTGCCCGACAAGCGTCTGCCATCGCTGTTGGCGAGCTCTCCCGGTGGAGAGAGTGTCTGTGCGGGCCGTGGCAGTGTGGTTTGTGCCGGGCTGAACTGGTGTCTCTTTTGGAGCGGGTGTTACCGAGGGTCGTTTGGCGACCCACTTAGTAGACCCTCACTTCACATTCTCGATCTGGGACTTGGCCTCGAGAGTGTTTGGGGTGGGTTTCCTGGTTGAGACTCGGGTAGAGCCCTCTGGCGCGAGAGCTTTGACCGTCTGAGATCGGCTCCTGCGCACGACTCTGTGGCGTTTGCGGGATGCTTCGCCACCGGAAGAGGAGGAAGACAAGTACTCTTCGTACTTGGCCTGGTCAAACTCGATCTCTAGGGACTCCACCGTCGTCCCAGCAGCAACCTCGTCGAACTGAGCTACCACCATTTCGCTTGAGGAAACAGCTCCTCCCACTGTGGTCGCCATCTTCTGTAGGTGTAAATTTCTGATTTTCCCGGGAATGGGGGATTTTGTTTGTATTTATAAGAAAGCTTATTACAAACTAAATCAATCTGAATTACAACAGAAGCAGAGGGAAGGCCCTCTTTGTTTAATCGTGGGGACTTTAAAGGTAGCTACAGGATGCTTCGCTCGGTGCTTGTGCCGAGTCTGCTTCCCTTGGACGATTCGACCGAGGTTGTTGGAGAGCTTCAGTACTCAGTAGAAGCTCAGGGTGAAGGAGTTCGTCTCTTCTGGCTCGCCGGCGATCAGAGCTCGGAGCTAGGAGATGGCGCTGTAATGCAAGGGTATGCAGAAAGCTTCTTCCTCTCTTGATTGATCAAGCGATCTCCCTTCAAGTTGCTGAAAGAAATCTTTTAATAGAAGAGGGACGGTCTCTTGCTGTCCCTGGAATTATGGGATGTGACCATATATTGCCCAGAGGCATCCTGCTGTTCTGTTATGCTGCCGGCGGTCATTCGAGGAACCGTATATCGCGTCACGTCGTGTAGGAGTGGGAAAGTCCTCTTGTACCCGTGACAGCTGCTGCCAGATACTTGAGTAGATCTGATCAACTCATGAAGCGCCGACGGCTCTATTTCCCCGTTTGGACAGGTGAGGTGAACAGCATTTATGAGGATGCAGGCTGCTCTGGCAGCCGTCTGCTCACTCACGCTGTGAACCACGGGAGGTTATTCGACGGCCCTGGGGTCCCGTGCCTTCTCTCCTCTCCCCATGTCTTGATAGAGGTTGGAGAAGGGACGTCGTGTGTCTGAGAGAGCGCCAGATAGCTTGCGGCGTGCTAACGGCTTTGGGTTTCTATTCTGATGGGTGAAGTGACCCGCATTTATGAGGGTGCAGGCTGGCCCTGCGCCTGTCTTGTTCGCTTGAACTGCGGGCGGCCGTCTGACAAATCTAGAGCGCTGTGCTCCCTCCCCGCGCATCGCGAGAAATGAGGAAGATCCGTCCTTGGGAACCCGGCTTTCAATTTACGTAGGTAGACGTGGCCCTCTGTGGGCGGGTTTGGTATATGGGGGCGGATTTGAGCCCCTGCGTGCAGATGAAGGCGAATTCGCACCCCTGTGAGCGGCTTTGGCTCATGAGGGCGGATTTGAACATCCGCGAGCGGATCTGGCTTATAAGGGCGGATCCACTTCCATGCGACTTGGTGTGTGGGGGCCTAGGTGTGCCGTCGAATCCGTCTCATGGCTACACTCCATTCTTCATCTACGTGGATAGTCTCGATTCACGGGCGAATTTGTTTGCTAGTCCGCCGCGGTAATTTTTACCGTCTACAATCTATTAAGCTGATGAGCCTGCAAACATGCATAGGATTTTGGCAAACCCTCAGCCATCAACGGATTTGATAAACCTTTACCGACTACCGTTTGAGTCGGGCTAGCATGTAGATTGTCTAAGTCCGTTTCACATGTAACGTTGTGCTAAGAGAATGAACCCTCTTAGATTTGATGCTATGATTTTGAATACATAGGCTTTGTTATTTTTACGGGAAAAGATTAACCGGCAACACGTGTTAGGCATAGGCTTATCTCTAATTAGGGATCGAGATAAAGTCCCCCATACGTTTGAGGCATGAATTTTGATATCCTTTTCACGATAAAAGACTAACCGGTAACGCGTGTTAGGTGTAGACTTATCTCTAATTAGGGATCGAGATAAAGTCCCCCATGCGTGTAAGGCATGGATTTTGGTGTTATTAATAATAACCTGCCACGATGTTGAATACATGGGCTTTACCATTTTTACGGGAATGCGCTACCCGACAGCATATGTTAGATACTGACTTATCTCTATTTAGGGATTGAGATAAAATCCCACATGCGTGAAAGGCATGGATTTTTGGTGCTACGATGTTAAATACGTAGGCTTCGTCGCTGTATCTTCCTGTGTTATTGAAGCACTGAAAGAAAGTTGAAAGCGTCAGAGGTGTAGTATTAACTTGGCATGAATTTTCACTTAGAGTGAAATTTAGAAATTTTCTTCACTATCCTTAGGATAATTCTAGAAAATCTTTAATCCTCTAGGGATTTTATAATGAAAACTTGCTATTCTTGTTGACAAAGTATTAACAAGTTCATTGGGGGTTTGACTGTTAGAGGTGTGATGTTAACCTAACAGTATTTTATGGACCTATCGCTCTATTGAAGAGAGTCGATAAGTTGATTTGGTCGTCAGAGGTGTGATGTTAACTTGACAAGTTTGTGGACCTATCGCTCTATTGAAGAGAGTCGATAAGTTAATTTTGTCGTCAGAGGTGTGATGTTAACTTGACAGGTTTGTGGGCCTATCGCTCTATTGAAGAGAGTCGATAAGTTGATTTTGTTAGAGGTATAGGATTAACGTGACAAGAATTGGTTGCGATCGGAGCAACCTTGTGGACTTATCATCCTATTGAAAAGGATTGATAAGTGAATTTTTCAGAGGTGTGATATTAACGTGACAGGAATTTGTGTTGCGATTGGAGCAACTTTGTGGACTTATCATCCTATTGATGAGGATTGATAACTAGATTGTCAGAGATATGGTGTTAACATGACAAGAGAATGTGTACTTATGATTGGCACAAGATTTTGGGAATTAGTGTCTCGCTGGGGAAACTTGCTGAGTGAGTATATCATCAGAAACGATGAATTTTGATGCTAAGATTTGAAGACATAGTGTCTTGCTAGGAAAGATTGCGATTTGAGCAATTTTGAGGATCTATCATCCTATTGACAAGGATTGATAAGTTGATTGTCAGAGGTTTATTGTTAACGTGACAAATTGTGAGTGATGCAAGATACATTCATACTCTGTGGGGGCGATGATCATCAGAAGTGTAATGTTAACTCGACGATGTGAAAGATTCGTTACTCTTAATCCAGTGGATTCCAAGTAACCAACCCCCAGTCTTAATTAAGACTTAGCAGGGGAATAAAAAAGAGGTAGACAAGACACATCACCTAGTGGGGCACTATCCATGAAGTCGGAATAGAGGCACATTACCTGGTAGGCCATTATTTGATGAGTTTGACTATCAGAGGTAACTGTTAACGTAATAGTTTTATGGACCTGCCATCCTATTGAAGAGGATTGGTAGGGGAATTTAGAGAAAATGGACTATCAGAGGTGATCATTAACGTGATAGTTTTTTGTGAACCCACCATCCTACTTGAAGAAGATTGGCAAGTTGATGGACTATCAGAGGTAATTGTTAACGTGATAGTTTTATGGACTTGTCGTCCTATTGTAGAGGATTGGTAGGGGAATTTGGAGAAAATAGACTATCAGAGGTAACTGTTAACGTGATAGTTTTAGTGGACCCACTATCTTACTTGAAGAGGATTAGTGAGTTGATGGACTATCAGAGGTAAATGTTAACGTGATAGTTTTGATGAATTTCGTGGTTGACAGAGGTGTTCTATTGAACATGACAAATCAGAAAATTTATTGCTCATAATCAAATAAACTACAAATAAATCAACCCCCAGTCTTGAACAAGTACAAGGAGGAAAAGGATAGATGTGGCACATCGCCTAGTAGGCCACTATCTAACGAGTTTGACTATCAGAGGTAATTGTTAACCTGATAGTTATTAGACCTGCCATCTTACTGAAAAGGATTGACTTCAGCATCCGTAGTATCTTCTGGTTCTGACTAGGAAGAGTGAGCTTGGTTCGATTGCTCAGGAGAAGATTGGGCTTGGTCCGATTGCTCAGGTTGATCCTGCCTACTTTGTTCTTCAGCTTTGATCCTGGCAATGATCTTTTGAGCATGTTCACCTTGAGAGATTAGTTGTCTCCAGGAATGGCATTCTGCAACTCCTATTCGGGCTAGGAGGTCGGTCTGCAAGTTGTGTCGACAGGTCTCCACTAAGGTAGACTGTGTCATACCTGTCGGGCATCGAAGAGCCATGTTTCGGAACCTCTTGACGAAAGCTTTGACGGACTCCCTCTTCTTCTGCTTAGTGGCGAGAAGGGTATGGATGGAGACTTCTGTATCCACTTCAAAGAATCTTGATAGGAAGAGTCTCTCTAGATCTGCCCACTTTTGGATACATCCCGTAGGCAGCTTCTTGAACCATTCAAAGGCAAATCCTTTGAGGGTGCCAATGAACAATCGAGCTAGTATAGTAGTATGGCATCGTTTGATATCATATTCCTAGTCCGTGACCTAAAATGATAGATATATTGGTTCGGTGATCCCGTGCCATCAAAAGTTTGTAGCGTTAGGACCTCAAACTTTGGAAGTTAAGGAGTTGTGTCCCATTCGGCTGGATAGGGCCTGACAACTCCCTCATCTTAGAGCTCACTTCTGTTAGCAATGATATTGAGGTGGGCTTCCAATTCTTCCATTTTGGTAGACTGAAGATTCTGCTCGTTCTCCGTCTCTCTTCCTTCATCAGAGGAAGATTCCAGGTTGTGGGCTTCTTGGCCAGAAGCCGCTCCATCAACCATTTCCCCCTTCTCTTTGCTTGTGTGAAGTCGGTATGAAGATGTTCTTTCCCTTTGGGAAGATTCTTGCCTGAGTGGAGAATCTGTCTTCTGAGATTTGGCTTATCTACGACGAGTTGAGTCAACAGGGCCAGGAGTTCATTGATGGCCTCCTGCTGAGATTTGAGCATGGCCTCCTGTTCATCAAGTCTCTTCGCGAGATCTTCATGGTTTCCCGTCATATAAACGGAGCTCTTATGTTTAACAAAAGAGCTTGATGATTGGGACTCTGCAATGGCTGAGTGTTCATCATCGGAATTAGTTCCTCTGGCTAACCTCTGATAGTTGATAGGGAGAATGGCTCTTGTTCGCGTTCGAGTGCGCTGGTAGACTCCTTCAAACTCGTTAACGATTTCTCTGACGGTCGGTGAATGACTTGTCTCAGAGTCATCGGAACTAGGACCTGAGGCTTTCCCTCTGTCGATCATATTGATAGTGACCCTAAGATATTCGGTCTCTGGAGACTTCTTCATGTGAGAACGTCGTCGTTGGTTGGGCAAAGCAACGTTCATAAATTGGTCGAACACCAACAATTTGGCCACATATGAGCAGTATTGACATCCTGAGAGGACCATATGAATCAGTCGTTCACATTGGAATGAATGAATGTCTTGTTGCATCGATCTTTCTCTCGATATGAACACTCTCAAATCTGCTGCAAAGACTCGAGAAGAGTTGCTCGCTGATCGTGAGGTTTGAATTGGAACCCCCAGTCTATGATTGGACGGGACTGGCTCCTGATGAACATGGATCTGGTTAAGATGCACTGAATCCATATGCTTTTTATATCCGCCCCTCAATCTAGTCACGCTTCGCAGAGTATTCGGGGGTCTCGCTGTCCGGTCAGTGAGCCGAGGGGTCCAGGGGGCGGCGTGCCCCTGGCCAGGGGGTCCAGGGGGATGGAATACCCCCTGACGGGGTTCGGGGCAGCACCCTGAAGTTTCACGGTATACACCAGATTTTGTGTTGGATTTCGTCACCCGAACGCATGCCTGAGCTCCAGGTGTTGCTGGTGAAACGCAGTCCCGAGGGCTGCGTTTAGCTTGCCTTATGAAGAGCTTGTGTTGAGGCTCAAAAACACAATGCTCGCATTGATTGGAGGATTGGTTTTCTCGGAGTTGTGCCCGTCGCTTTGGCACGGATGCAGAACCTTCAACTCGGTGGACGAGTTTGGCTGAAGCTGAGCCCACTCCTTCGGAGGAGGGGCAATTCAAGCACTCTTGGTTAAAGGAGAAGGTCTCCTTCGACATAGGAGCAACATTTGGAGCTTTAGTCTCCTTGGAGGCTCTGTGGATCTTGTGCATAGCCTTGGGGCTAAGAGATCCGGAGGAGATGGCCTCCTCAAACATGACTTGATCAAACTCTACCACGAGAGTTTTAACAATTGTTCCAGTGAGATGAACGTCGGATTGCGCCACCACTTCTTCGTCAGAGAAGCTCGTTCCCAGCAGAGTCGCCATTTTTTGTTTGGTGGAAAATTTGCAATAAGAAAATAATGAAAGAATTGTATTTGATTTATTCTCTCAAACTACTTAAAAAAAAGAATGTTTACAACTCTCTCAACTCTTGATTACAATTTGAATTTTCTAATTACAAAAGAGAAGAGAATTGATCTGAATTCTCTCCTTTGTTTACGTCTGAGCTCTTCACGGTGGCGATGAGATGCCTCCCTCGAATGCTCGCGTCGAGTTTGCTTCTCGTTGACGATCCGAACGTCTTGATTCACTGGAACGTGATCTTCTCCTCGCGATTTGACGTTGTGGAGAACTTGTGTGGCAAGTTTGAAACTCTGAACGAGTTGATTGATCTTAACCGTAATTAGTTAGACAAGCCAAGGATCTCTTCTTTGCTGTCAAGGAGAAGGATCCAAAAGCCAACGCAGATCTCTTCTTTACTGCCCAAAAAGAAGGATCAAAAAGCCAGCCCCGAACTAAGCTGATTTCTTAGTTATTTATATGGGTTTAGGGGATGTAACCGCCCCCTTAATTTTCTCCTAAGTGGGGATAATGGGATGTAACCGCCCCTTAAATCACTCCTGAGTGGAGTTATGATCCCCTCATATCGTGGGAAATGGTTTTGAAACCGTTCAGGTCGTGTTTGAACGAGTCAAACGCAAAACCCATGTTCTGGCAGGAATTCTGCGTTCAAACGCAGCATTTGAAAACTTAGACGTAGTGTCTGAAAGCTCGGACACATCGGCTGGAAGCTGCGTTGGCAGTTTGTTGGAAGCTGCGTTTGACAGCGGATGAAAGCTGCGTTGGCAACTTTTGAAGCTGTGTTTGCGACCGAACATGAGCTGCGTTGGCAGCCGGATCTGAGCTGCGTTTGTAGTTTTTGGAGCTGTGTTTGCGACCGAATATGAGTGCGTTGGCAGCCTGATCTGAGCTGCGTTTGTAGCGTTTGGAGCCGAACTTGAGCTGCTTCAACGGTTACAAAGCTGGGTCTTGATGCTGGTACACGGGGAGGATTTCCACGTCTTGATTTGAAGAGACCGTCGATTTGTAGTCTCTTTCTATCAGAGCATTGCAAAGATCATCGTTTTATAATCTTTGCTTTAGCTCTTTGATATGTGAGAGTCATCAGATTGTAACTCCCGATGTTGATTGTGAAGGCTGTTGATTAGAGCTTTCATCAGTTGTCGTGAAGGTCGTTAGATTGTAACCTTCAGCGATCTACGTAAAAGTCTTCAAATTGTAGCCTTTTGGAAGTCGTCAGATTGTAACTTCCATCACCGGTGTTTGATGGGGATCAGCTATCTATTGTGATTTTTAGATAGCCTACAATTATGAAAACGACGAAGGAATTTAGGAAGGAATTAAGAAAAATATGAAGAATAAGCAAAACAAGCTCTACCACACCCTGGTATGGTGTCTGCCATGGGTGTGGCCGAATCTGCCCTGTCTGTAATGGGTGTGGTGTGTGCCACACCCTGGTGTGGTAGAATCTACCATGTTTGCTATGGGTGTGGTGTGTACCACACAAGGGTGTGGCAGACTCGTTTTTAGAATCCTAATCAGTTTGGGATTATATTTTTCTATAAATAGAGACACGTTTTTTTAGGGTTTTCTTGGCTTTGTTTAGGCTTTGATTGGGCTTTGATTAAGCATTGATTGGGGATATTTGGAGCACAAAAAGAGGTGTTTTTTGAGCTTTTGATTATGGTTTTATTTTGGAGAGATTAAGAGTTTTGTTGGTGAGATTAGTTTGTTCCTTCGAGTGATTTGTAATCTCAGTTTGTACTCTTTCTCTATTAGTGAGAACTCCATCCCTCTTGCCCCGTGGACGTAGGAAACTTGTTGAACCACGTTAAAATTGGTGTTTTATTTGTGCATTGATTTTGGTTAGTTTTGACCCTCTTTGATCAGCGTTTGGTTTGGTTCCTCGACACGGTTTTCAACAACAATTGGTATTAGAGCACAACAAAGACTTCTACAAGGACTCAAACTCCTACAATGACTCAAACTTTACCAAAAATAGTAAAAGAACTCCTAAAACATTAAAACTCCTAAAAAGACTCATTATGACTAGGAAAGTCCACCGGTCAAATCTGAGATCAAATCGGATTTGTTTCCTAATCAATACAGACTCCTAAAACATTACTAAAAATAGTAAAAACGAATAAAAGTATAAATATCTCTCAAACTATAAGGAATTTGATGAAACGGAGGAAGCAAACCGAACCCTTAGGGTCGGTTTGGTTGGCTCCGTCTCGTCGAGATAGCCGATTTTCATATATAATTCGCCCAATTCCGACGTACGGTTTGAAAGTGATGGATATTTCTTTGTAGGAAGTTACTTTCCTCGACCGAGCCCGCGTTTGAGCTTACGACTGTCCCACTTTGACATAAACAAGTCTATCGTGTGTGTAGGCATATAAAAATATCTATAGGTTCTTACACATACCTCGAGACGAAATGCAGACGATAAGCATCATCATTCAAGTCAGGAAATGATTATCTGACCCCGTGGAAGCTAACGAATACACAAAGTGAGTCATTGGAGTGTACAAGTCAACGAAATGATGAAATGCATAATACAAGTCCGGAGAAGTCAAAAAGTGTCAAATACCTCAAAGTGGCCCGCACAAATGATTGGTATTTAGACCATGTTATGATTTGTATCTGAGGAAACTCAAAAGATAAAAGTTGTAGATCTCTTCGTTAGCTTTCCAACGTATCTCGAATCATCTCAATCCGAGGTCAGACGAGAAAGTTAAGACTAAAATACCAAAGATACCTTAACATGACCCGCACTACAGTAACCGCGGGTCACCAAATTCCGACCCGCGCTTCAGTAACCACGGGTCACCAAATTCCGACCCGTGCTACAGTAACCACGGGTCACCAAATTCTGACCCGCGCTACAGTACCGGCCAACGCTACAGTAATTTCGACCAGCGCTACAGTAATTCCGACCCGCACTACAGTAACTGCGGGACACCGAATTCCGGCCCGCACTACAATAACCGCGGGTCACCAAATTTTGACCCGTGCTACAGTAATCTGACGTGCTACAGTAATCCGACCCGCACTGTTTTGATCCCCGGACGCGTTTTCAACGGTTTTAAGCGGTTTTCTCGGGATTTATCTGTTACAGGGATTCCCAACTGATCTGATATCATCCCCAAACATGGTTAATCAGTTATTAACTGAAGATAATGAGGAATTATTCATTCTTATCCAAAAAGCCCACCAATCGAATCCTATAAATACAGGCCTAGGGGCTCATTTCATAGGGGTAAATTAATTATCAAGACGAGGAGGTGCTACCGAGTTGGAGAGCAAGGGAGCACGAATTTTACCAAAGGCTAGCGAGATCCCAGCGAATCCCGACATAAAGAAGGAGCAATTCGAAGGATCTGAAGCCCGTTCCCATCCGTCCCTCGAGAGGTTTGGTCTTAATCTCAAGAAGAGCCTTGATTCGCTTGGTCGATTCAGAGCTTCAATCAAATACTCGGTGGAGGCGAAGCTCTGCCTAATTTTTCATCAACAAGATCTGATCAAAGGTGATCCACGGATAAACCCCGTCACAGGCAAAGAAACCCACGCAAGTAGGAGACCGATAAACGATCTCCCTGCATTTGTTTGATAGAGTTGTAAACTTTTTTATTTTTATTGTGTAAGGAGATCTTATAAAAAGATCAACTTTTAATTTATTCGAGTTTATTGTAACGACCAAAGTTGTAATAAATTCTCTAGCAATAAAAATAGCAACTTTCGACGTAAACAAGCTGGTGACGACAGTGGGAGCCAACGGTCTTGCTGCCGAGGTCATCGTGTTGCAACCGATGATTAAGATCCCAGTTGAAGAGGTGATCGAATACGAGTTCGACCAACAGATGTATGAAGAATACCTCTCATCCTCCTCCTCCAGATCCTCCACTTTTCACAAGTGCAGAAAGATCAACGTCCCCGTTGCTGTAGTAACTGAACCTTGTAATGCCCTTCCGGCCTCCAACGAGTCCGAATCTGAAGATCTGAACTCCTCCTCAATCAAGGAGTTGAGTACAGAAGGCATGCCCACTTTATCGAAGAGAGCTCACCAAAGACAGCGCCAACGCCTTGCGCGCCAACTCGTTAAGGCTTTGGAGTCAATCGACGGGATCCATTATAAGACGGATCTAAAAATTAGGCAACGTCAAGCGCCCCAACAGCGAACAAATGCCCTCTCCTCCAAATCACCAACATGTGCCCTCTCCTCCAAATCACCAACAAGTGAATAGGTACAAGTCAAAAGGACTCATTCAACTCTTGAAGAGCGGATCAAAAAGCGCCACGCACTGCTTGCGCACGCGCAAATTCTTATGCAAGAGCCAAAAGATTGCAGAGGGAACGATTGGGTGCCCCTCTTGCATAAGAACTCCACCGATGGCATAGTCCGAAGCATCGGTATGTACCTCGAACGGCTTAGCGTGATCCGGCAAGGCCAGCACCGGATCAGCCATGATGGCTCCCTTTAAGTCCTCAAGGGCCTCTTGAGATTCTCTCGTCCAAGTGGAAAAGAAGCCACAAAAACTGTACAAAGTTTGGAGTCCAAAGTCCGAGACGATGGCCGAAAAGATCGAAAACGGGGGTCACTCAAATCTGATCCACCGAAATGCGGGTCACTCAAATCCAACTCGCCAATTCACGGGTCACTCAAATCCGACCTGCTAAAACGCGGGTCACTCAAATCCGACCCGCTAATTCGTGGGTTACTCAAATCTAACCCGCCGAAATGCGGATCACTTGAATCCAACCCTCCAATTCGTAGGTCACTTGAATCCGACCCGTCAATTCGTAGGTCATCCAGATCCGACCCTCCAAGCTACGGGTCACCCAAATCCGACCCTCCAAGATGCGGGTTATCCAAATCTGACCCTCCAAGCCATGGGTCACCCAAATCCAACTCTCCAACCCGCGGGTCACCCAAATCTGACCCGTGCTAGAGTCAAGGCAGAAGATGTTCTGTACCTGTTTCGTCGATCCCTTTGAATTTCGCACCTCCGGTGGTGCCCCGCGACAGTGTGGATTTGTCCTAATTCAAGGTGAGGATGATCATCTGGGTCCTTTGCACGAGGATCGAGGTAAAGTTTCGATCGAAGAACGCTTGGGTCTGGTGACTGCACTCCGAGCAACTACTCAAGCTGGGGGTTGCACCAACCCTCGCAACAATTTTAAACCTTCTCATAAAGGAAAAAGTCCACTTTCCACATGGCTGGGGGTGTGTATTCAAGACCAAGAGCCTGTTGAGATCCTGCACTCCCAAAAGCGTAGTTCTAAACACGTGACTCCTGAGAATGCTAATAAAACGGCAAATCCCCTGAAGAAACGTATTCATCTGATGATGACAACTTTATACAATGGGAGTTGTGTCAACACATGATAGGTTGCTCTGGTCATCTGACCGATGAGTTGTACTATCGGGATGGGGGTATGAACAAGTCTCGGAAGAGATATATCCGAGAAACAAAATCTCACTGCCCGTGCACTGAACTTATCAGGGTAGTATTATCAACGTGTAGCTGCCCCAAGACCACTCAGCAAAGGGTCCCGATATTTGAGAGGATCTCCAATGGAATGGCCAAGTCCAGACCAAAGTGTCTCCGTAAGAAGCGATCGGCCGTTCAAGGTGACGAATTTTCGGAAGTCACAATAAATATGGTTGATAAGAAAAAGTCGATTGGACCTTCTAGCTCTGTCCCGCTTATATCATATCGTCTAACCCGGTTCCGATTGGGAACTATTAGACAAAGAGATTATCTGAGAATGCAGAGGGGATTATCCTCAGATGACGAAATGTCAGATGCTAACTCTGCAGTCATTTCTGACAAAACGGTGTCCAGTCCAGGATAATACCATGAGGCATTCATGATCAACACCGAGCAAATCGCTAAAATTCTCGATGATGCTCTAACCAAGCAAAAAGAGGCATTCAAGATTGAAATAGAAATGGCTATGCTACAGATGAGGGAAGAGCATGACAAACATATTCGGGTTCTGTCCAATCAACTTAGTGAATCCAGCCGCCGCATCCAGAATGCCCCAGCGATCCAGAAGTGGACGAAATCATCATGGTCGACGCACCCCCCAAAAATACTGAGGGTGGTTCAAATGCACCTCCTACAGATAACAACGCTGGGGGTGGTCCCGCCGAAGATAATGACGCTGGGGGTGACCACATTGTTCTTCTTGGAAATCGTCCAAAACATGATACAGACGAGGACGAGAAGATGAAAGACCTCGAGAGCAAAATTAACGCTCAAATGTCTGCTCGAGAGGTAAAAAAAGACTGTGATTCCATGTCCCTATCCAAGAGAGTGGGATTCAGCATACCCGACGAAGTTCAACTTGATTAACTTCACGCCGTTTGACGGAAAGGGTTCGCCCACATAACATCTGATCTACTTCAAATCTCACTTGGGTATGATCTCCGACAATGAAACCTTGATGGTTCGGTCATTCGTTAGCACCCTTCACGGGCCCACCTTCGATTGGTACCGCCGTCTTAAGTCCAAAAGTATTAATAACTGGGAAGACCTAGAGAGACTATTCCTTACTCATTTCTTTGATGATGACGTTGAGGTGTCAATCAAGACACTCTTCGATGAGAAGCAAGAAGACGACAAGATGGTCGACGACTTCATCAAACGCTTCCGGAATAAGGCAATGAACTATCGAGATCCGATCACAGAGGACGTCATCCTTCAAACCTATCACAACAACCTCTCCTTGGACGTGTTAGAAGTTATGAAAGTAGCACCGTCCAACAACTGAAAAGAGTTGAAGGTGCACGAAGAGCAGGCCGGATGCTTCCTCAGAAGGAAGAAAGCCGAAAGAAGCCAACCGACGGCTAACCCTCCGAAATCAAATTTCACCTCCCGTGGTAAAGAGAAAGCACCTACAGCAGCTGTTGACGCTAACCAGATGTTGCAACAGCAACCCCGAACACAACAAAGACTTTGGGTTCGAGACTCTAAAAAGAGTACTCCTTCAAGGACGAAGACGTTCCAACCATCTTCGAATCCCTCCTTGAAAACAATAAGATCAAGCTACCACCTATCACAAATCAGGAGGAAGATGACAATACTACGGATCCAAAGTACTGTGTGTACCACAGGAGGGTCCTTCATCCCACCAAGGATTATTTTGCTCTCAAGAATAACATCCAAACCTTAGTTAAAGCCGGTGCCATAACGTTTGGATAAGCCAAATGGGAATGGCGACACTCCAACAAGTATAAGAGTATAAACTGCTTCTTCCTACCACTCCGAAGAGTATACAAGTATAAACTACCTCTCGACACTCCGAAGAGTATACGGGTATAAACTACTTCTTAATACTCCAATAAGTATATGAATCTAAACTGTTTCCTACCTTTGACGAGAAGTTCCTGAAGAATTTTTATATGTAATATTCTTAAGGATAACCCGGTCATGTAACTGAGTACAATGTCAGACCCAGTTCCACAAAGGAAGGTGGGGGTGGATGATTCATGTAACAGGAAGTTCCCAGAAGAATGCTACATGTAACTTTCTTAGGGATAAGCCGATCATTACAAATAAAGTGATAAACACTAAACCCATCGTGATTTCCGAACACTCTTTTGTTGAGACGAGATTTGATCACTTCGTTGGATCAATCTTCCCTCACAAAACTCCCATTGGTGTTTGATGACTCACAGTCTTCCACCATAAAATCCCCCACCGATCAGACTAATTGATGATGGGACCACCAAAACTCCTTTCGTTTGAATCCACTCAAACTTTTGATGCGTCTGTGCACTTAACATTGACGATTGTCAAACCGCTGTGTTAAGTATTTATCACTTAACATCAGGAACCCCCTCTGAGTGATTTGTACAAGTCAATACTCATGCTATGATTTGTACTCCCACTCTCACTGTCTACTTGGTCAAACCTTTCTACAGTTAGGACCACAACCAAAATCCCCTCTCGATTTTTCTAATGAACGAGAGATCCATAAATCGAGCGATCAAACTTTCCTACAGTTAGGATCGTCTCAAACCTCCCACTTGGTCAAACCTTCCTACAGTTAGGGCTAAAACCAAAATCTCCTTTTGATTCCTCCAATGAACGAGAGGTCCATTTTCAAATCGAATGATCAAACCTTCCTACAGTTAGGGTCACCTCAAACTCCTATTTGGTTAAACCTTCCTACAGTTAGGGCTAAAACCATAATTCACTCTTGATAAATGAGAAACCCACCTTTAGTTTGATAATCAAACCTTTCGACATTTAGGATTATTCGAATCTTTTTTGACTCTCGGAATGAAGATCCCACTCTTAGTTTCACCTTTCCATATTCTGAAAGTGGAGATCCCATTTTGAGTTTCCTTTTCTGACTGGAGATAAAATATAAAATTCTTCCTCTTTAGTTTTTGGAGATAGAATATAAAATTCTTCCTCTCCCGTATCAGGTTCATCTTTGCCTCAAGAGAAAACACCACTTTTTCAAACTCCTAAAATCTGTGCTTCACACGCACGGGGAATTTTATCCGAAGCCTAAGTAGGGATAAGTCAACGTCTAATACGCGTTACTGGTTTAGTCTTTCACTAATTGAAAATGACACCAGAATTTAGTCTGGGGTATTTTATCTCGAAGCCTAAGTAGGGATAAGTCAGCGCTTAACCCGCGTTGCTGGGTGGTTCATTCCCATAAAAATGACCGAGTCTACGTATTCACTATCGTAGCAACAAAAATCCATATCTTTTATGCATGGAGAATTTTATCCCGAATCCTAAGGAGGGATAAGTCAATGCCTAACACGCGTTGCCGGTTAGTTCTTAACTGTAAAAAGAACAAAAGCCCATATATTCGATATTGTAGCATGTTGTTATTAATAACACCATAATCCGTACCTTATACGCGCGGGGAATTTTATCCCGAATCCTAGGCAGGGATAAGTCAACGCCTAATACACGTTGCCGGTTTAGTCTTTCACCGATTAAAGAAGATACCAGAATTCAAGTCTGGGGACTTTTATCCCGAATCCTAAGTAGGGATGAGTCAGCACCTAATACGCGTTGCTAGGTGCCGTATTCCCCTAAAAGATGGTGAAGTCTATGTATTCAAAGTCATAGCACCAAGTCTAAGTGAGTTAATTCTCTTAGTACAACATCACATGTAGAACGGACTTAAATAATCCGCATGCTAGCCCGACTCAAATGATAGTCGGTAAATGCTCATCAAACCTGTTGAAGGCTGAGGGTTTGCCAAAAACCCTAAAGACTACGCCTAACACGTGTCACCGTTTAGTCTTTTCACATGAGAAAGACGAAGTCTACGTATTCAATATCGTAGCACTAAAAGAATTAACTCTTTTAGCACAACGTTATGTGCAGAACGGATTTAAACAATCTGCATGCTAGCCCGACTCAAACGGTAGTCGGTAAAGGCTTATCAAACCCGTTAAGAGCTGAGAATTTATCAAAAATTCTATAAATATGAGTCATTGACGCATCAGTTTTATTAGTTAGTCTCATGACTTAAGCATCCAACAACATCAGGATAAGGTTCATACATGCAGATGAATCAGCTTTAACAAGTTGGTCCTGCAGCCCCAGCATTTAGGGCCGCCACGCTCTAAAACCTTAAGAGCTTAAACTGTTTAGACTACAACAAAAGTCAACTCCGCACAACGTGTTACAGTAAAGATCGTTGCCGGTCAACGCATTAGCAATCTCGCCAAAATAAGGCAAAGGATTATTTCAGGGAGTTCAATCGCATTCGGATATGAATTTCTGACGAAGATGATCAGCTCAAAGTCAACTCAATGATACGAGCTAAGTTTAGAAACTTACACACCAAATTTAATTCAAGCTTTCAATAACGGTCAGATGATAAACGCAGCGCCGGAAGAACTTCATCTATTCGACAAAACACTGAATAGACTGAAGGCTGAAGAAGTCAAGAATTGAAGCAGCTCACAGGTCCCTCTACGAGATTGAGGAAATGACCTATCTTATCCAAACCATCTCAGACTCCTCTATAAAAGAATTGAGTCTAAAATACTTTGGAGGGGGTATCTGTAGGAGTATAAAAATGCCTATAGGTTCCTACACACAGCTTGAGATAAAATACAGACGATAAGCATCATCATTCAAGTCAGGAAATGATTATCCAGCCCCGTGGAAGCTAATGAATATACAAATTGAGTCATAAGAGTGCACATGTCAACGGAATGACGAAATGTGCAATACAAGTCCGGAGAAGTTAGAAAGTGTCAACACCTCAAAGTGGTTCGGACAAAGGATTGGCATTTAGACCAAGTTATGATTTGTATCTGAGGAAACTCAAAAGATAAAAGTTGTTGATCTCTTCATTAGCTTTCCAACGCATCTTGAACCAGCTTAATCTGAGGTCGGACGAGAAAGTTAAGATCAGAATACCGAAGATGCCTTAACATGACCCGCGCTACAGTAACCACGGGTCATCAAATTCCAACCCGTTCTACAGTAATACTGGGTCACCAAAATCCAACACACGCTACAGTGCCGACCCGTGCTACAGTATTTCTGACCCCGCGCTACAGTACTCGCGGGTCACCAAATTCCGGCCCGCGCTATAGTAATCTGACCCGCGCTGTTTTGATCCCCAGACGCATTTTCGACGGTTTTGAGCGGTTTTCTCAGGATTTATCTATTTCAGGGATTCCCAACTGATCTGATATCATCCCCAAACATGGTTAGTCAGTTATTAACTGAAGATAAGGAGGAATCGTTCATTCTTATCCAAAAAAACCCCCAATCGAAGCCTATAAATACAGGCCTAGGGGCTCATTTCACAGGAGCGGATTAATTATCAAGACGAGGAGGTGCTGCCAAGTTGGAGAGCAAGGGAGCACAAATTTTAGTAAGGGCTAGCGAGATCCTGGCGAATCCCGGCATAAAGAAGGAGCAATTCGAAAGATCTGAAGCTCGTTTCCGTCCGTTCCTCGAGATTAGGCTTGGTCTTAATCTCGAGAAGAGCTACTGATTTCGCTTGGTTGATTTCAGCGTTTTAAGCAAATACCTCCTTGGTGAGGTAGGAGCTCTACCGAATTTTCAGCAACCGGATCTGATCAAAGGTGGTCCACGGATAAACCCTGGCACAGGCAAAAATACCCACCCAAGCAGAAGACCGATAAACTATCTCTCTGCATATTTTTGATAGAGTTGTAAACTTTTTTTATTTTCATTGTGTAAGGAGATCTTATAAAAAGATTAACTTTTTAATTTATTCGAGTTTATTGTAACAACCAAAGTTATAATAAATTCGATAGCAATGAAAAAACAACTTTCGACGCAAACAGTGTGTTCTACATCAGATGGCAAGGATTGAAGGAGTTGAATTCTCTCCAAATACTATCTAATTGGAGAAGGTATAAATCCGCTTCCCATGGCTTCCAACTTCATCCACGATAGAAGTTAATCTTCCTTGCAGTTTATTTTTCTAGGGTGTTTCTTTTTTGTGCTGCTCGCGGATAGCAAAGCTGCTGAAAGAAAGAAGATTGGAATACTCAGTTGAAACCCAAAAATAGAAGGATAGTGTTGTTTAAAAAAAATGAATATTAGTTCAATTCCCTTGGATGTTCAACATTTGGGCTGTAAAGGTAGTGGGGAGGTGGTTCGTTTTAGTCCCTTTTTAAGTAGGCTACATTGCCAATTTGATCTCTGCACAAAGGCCGCCTACTCAAATTAGTCCCCTCTTCAACTTAGTCCTTGTACCCTTAGTATATATAAAATTAGCTCTTTTTTAATTCTCTGTTAAAACTTCTACTATATGAAACATGAAAGGACAAAATTACCCTAAACTCTAAAGTTTCATATCAAGCAAACCTTTTTTTCTTAACTAGTACAGAGGATATGTGTTGAACATAGACTTTTTCCCCCTAAATTTATCTTTTATGGACAGAAATTGAGAAAAATTGAATACATATATTTTTTAATATTAGACAATATAAAAGTACATATAGTTTTAACCAAAAAAATATTTAAATTATTATAATATCGTATTTAAAAATGCATTCCATCTCCAAACAATTTGTAGACCGTTGTGCGTATAGGTTTTAAATGACTATAAAAGCTGAATTCAGCAATTCCGCTTTAAATAGACGTAAATTAAGAGGGAGGACTTTGAGTTGGAAGTTCAAACAGCACATTTTTATTTTCATATATTTTATCGCTATAGATATTATTTTTTTGGTCAATGAAAAAAGCTTTATTCATTTACTAATATGAAAACTTTATGTACTCAACCAGATAAAAACTGGTAACACAACTAGAGTGAGACTCCTTTACAGTTTTTCAATTTTTCTCTAACATGTACAGGAAACTTCTCATTCAAAATTTTTGAGAGCATTGATATCTTTATAGCTCGGAACAGAACTTCAGGCTGACGAGCTTTGAACTGAAAGATCCTCAAGTTTCTCTCCTGCCAAAGATGATACACTGAGGATGAAAGGGGCATTCTTTTTAAATTTTCGATGAATCCTTTCCTCTTCAACCTGTAACTATACCAAAATATGATTCCATATCAGGTACATGATCTCCACTTGAAGTTTAACCAGTCCATCACCAAGTTTCATACTGCTGCAGAATAGAAGCAATCAAATAACAGGTGACGACCTGTTTCAAAGTGATTTGAACATAGGACACAATGATTTTGATTTACGTCTAAGATTCCCATGCGACACAGTCTTTCCTTAGTTAGCAATCTTGAATGGATAGCTAACCAAAGTATAAACGAGTGTTTTGGATAATGAAAACCACCCCAAACTGTGCCAGTCCATGTAACTTTTTGCGCTGGTTGCATCAGGTTATTGTAAACAGAGGAAATTTGAACATTACCACCCTTGCAGCAATTTCCAATGGTGTTTTTCAGATTGCTAATACTTCCATATCTTCCTATCATCAAATCTCTAACTTTCGAGAGTTGCTTCCATATCCATGAATCAATTGCTTTCATCTGCACATGCCAAATATCATATCGTTGCAAATAATTTCCATGCACCCATTTTATCCAAAGAAGATCCTTCTTTAGATGAATCATCCATATTAATTTTATAGCAGTAGCATAGTTCCAAGTTCTTACTGAAAATACTCCCAAACCTTCATACTCTTTGTCCTGACAGATTGAATCCCATGAAACCAGAGGAAATTTATGATCCCATTATCAGAGCACATTTTATCAATTCTCTTCAGCACCCTACATGGCAGTATGTAGTTATTTGTCCAGAAGAGATGAACACCTAGGATAACAGATTTAATCAATTGCAATCTCCCCGTATTAGAAAGAGCTTTCTTTTTTTGCCAATTTTGAAACTGTTCTGAAATTTTGCTAATCAAAGGGGAGCAATCTAGCCATGACAACTTTTTAGAAATCAAGGGCATTCCCAAGTACCTCACTAGAAGCATTCCTTCAGTAAAATTCAAATAAGAACAAACTTTGCATTTTTTTGTTGTCATCAATGCCACTCAAGTATATTGAGCACTTACTGGGGTTGGTTTCCAAACCCGAGACTTTGCCAAATTCATTGAGACAATTGTAGAGCTTTGTTACTGAATTCTTATCAGCTCTTTGAAATAATAGTAAATCATCCGCAAAAAAATAGATGAGTAATTTTCAGCCTTGAGCACTTAGGGCGGTATCTGAATAATCTGTCATCCTTTAATGTGTTCAATTTTCTTGATAAGTATTTTATGCCAATGACAAACAGATAAGGGGAGAGTGAATCTCCCTGTCTCAGCCCTCTAGCACTTTTAAAAAACCCATGCAAAGTTCCATTGAGAGATAATGAGAATTTAGGAGTTGGGATACATACCATGATCCATTTTACCATTTTTTTCAGGAAAGCCTAACCCCTTTAACATTGCTTCAATAAAATCACAGTCAATGGTATCAAAAGCTTTTCTAAGATCAATGTTAAGGATAGCTTTTGGAGAAGTATGTTAATGTTTCCTTCCATAATGCTTGATAAGCTCATGTGCCAGTAGAATATTATTTGAGACGACCCTCCCCTTGACAAAAGCACTCTGTGCATCACATATGAGATATCCCATCACACTTTGGATCCTGATAGCAATGATCTTTGATATAGTCTTTATAGAGGCAATTGCAACATTATCGCTATAGATATTAGTTACTTTTTACTATTAAGTAAACCTCAGAACTTGTCCGGAAACACGCAGTGACATTTTGTCTTCTTGAAAAAAAAATTTCTCTCCATACATTGTTATTTGCTAGTATCAAGTCAAGCTACTTTGATTGCTCAAAAACTCTCCGGACCACTTTCATCTTCCTTTTCATCAAAACTTAGAGCTAGTAACGTGTAAGAGCAAACTTTGTCATTATTATCTTTGTGTCCTATTTTCAGAATAAGATAATGACTTCTTACCCGTTGCACCAAAAGGATACTCATTTAAAATAATTAATAAATAATATTAATCATACTCCCTTCAAAAGAGAGAATTATGAAAAAACTTTTTAAGGACTATATTACCTCTATTCTCTTTTAATATTACATTCTAATACTAACTAAACTAAATTGATTATCATTGTTATTTAATTATATTATATATCACTTTAATTTTGCATAATTTGGTCCCTAGAACTTTCAACGTTATTATAAAACTCTACACCATATTAATTATTAGTAATGTCTAATAATATATTAATAGATAATTGCATGTCTATAAAGTATTTATGGAAACAGTAGAAAAAATAGTATTGTCCTGAAACTGTATGATTACACTCCAGTCAATCCTATCCTTTAGATATTCAAGATAACCACCCAACTTGATAAGCATGAAACTATCTAACCAGACCATGTGGTTAACATCCTGATCCTAACTTGAATCAATGGCAACTTTAAATCAAATCCAAAATAGAGTAGGTTGGGCCACATGGGTTCGTTGGATTAATCGAACCCAACAATCTCCCACTTGGCACAACATACCTCATTTTAATTTTCAAAAAATATTTAAATTTTTAAAAACTTTCAAAAGTCGGGTGCGCACCTATTTATTTTAGAAAATAACTTGTTGTCATGATTCTAATTAGGATCGTTTCCGAAACCTTTTCCTTAAAACAAAAGTACCACTAATGGTTGATCGTGAAAACACTATATGCTCTAATATGACACAAGGTCACTCCACGGGCCAACCGCTAGTACCACTAATGTTCTAAAGACATTTTCCTTATGATGGTTTTAGTGGAGTGTAATAGAGCCGTACATCCCTTATGGTCAAATCCGATGTATGCCCTTAAGTGTCCTCTGCAACATACACAAACGTGTATGTCGTTCTGAAACTTTTACCGACATCCGCCATGTGAAAACCATCACCTTTAGTCCAGAACTGTTTGTTGGAAATTTGATGTAACAAGAAAATAATAAAAGAATTGTATTTGATTTATTCTCTCTAACTGCTTAGAAAAAGAATGTTTACAACTCTCTCAACTCTCGAATTACAATTTGAATTCCTGAATACAAAAGAGAAGAGAATGAATTTGATTCTCCCATTTGTTTAAGACTGGGTTCTTCAGGGTGGCGATGGAGTGCTTCCTTCGATTGCTCACGTCGAACTTGCTCTCCGTTGACGATCCGAATATCTTGATTCACTGGAACGGTATCTCCTCCTCACAATTTGACGCTGTGGAGGACTTGCGTGGCAAGTTTTAAACTCTGAACGAGTTGATTGATCTTAACCGTAATTGGTTAGACAAGCTAAAGATCTCTTGTTGCTGATCTCCAAAGCTCCAGTAATTCCCCCCCCCCCCAAGATCTCTTCTTTGTTGCCCAAAAGAAGGATGAACGATCCAGCTCCGAACTGAATTGATTTTTAGTTATTTATAGAGGATTAAGGGGTATAACTGCCCCCTTAATTCGCTCCTAAGTGGGGCCAATGGGATGTAACCGCCCCTTAAATCACTCCTGAGTGGAGTTGTGATCCCCTCAGATCGTGGAAAACGGTTTTGAAACCGTTTAGCTCGTGTTTGAATGAGTCAAACGCAAATCCTGTATTCTGGAATGAAATCTGCGTTTGAACGTAGTGTTTGCGAGTTGCGTCTGGCGGCGGTTAGAGTTGCGTCTGGCAGCGAGTGAAGCTGCGTTTGGCAGCGGTATAGAGTTGCGTTGAGCAGCGATTGGAGCTGCGTCTGGCAACTTTGAAGCTGGGTTTGGCAGTGGATGGCAGCTGCGTTTGGCAGCGGATGGCAGCTGCGTTTGGCAGCTTGGAAGCTGCGTTTGTGCTGCGTTAGTGGCCGAGCTTGAGCTACGTTTGAACTACGTTCGTGGCCGAGCTTGAGCTGCGTTTGAGCTGCGTTCGTGGCTATGAACGCGGTGCATCTTGATGCTGGTACGCGGGGAGGACTTCCACGTCTTGTTTGAAGAGACCGTCGATTTGTAGTCTCTTTCTGTCAGAGCACTGCAAAGATCGTCATTTTGTAATATTTGCTTTAGCTCTTTGATATGTGAGAGTCGTCAAATTGTAACTTCCATCATCGGTGTTTTGATGGGGAATCAGCTATCTATTATGATTTTTAGACAGCCTACAAGAACAAAAGCCTCAAATATGATGCCCAATCACATTCAGCTTCTACACAAATTTACGAGTCTCTTTACTTTAACCTTTATGACTCTATGGACCATTGTCTTTAATTTGAGTTTCGTTACAATTAACTTGAAACTCTTTACTTTAAACTTTAGTTTTTTTACTTTAAAAAATATATATCAAGCAACAATAGCCAATAACACAATGCTTAAAAATATCAAACTGCTAATATAAAATCAGCACAATAGTTTCTTTATGAGCTCAAAGCAATCCAGAATATAGTACTTGAAAAATAAAACAAAACTACTACTACAACTAAATCTCACTGATCATATAGAATCAAAGACTCTAAAACACCTTACTGGATACATGTTCCTTGAAGAGCCCCGGACAATTCCCTGGTTAAGGGATCAGCAATCATCAACTGAGTCGGCAGATGAGGAACCCCAATCAATCCTTGTTTGACCTTATCAAGGACTAACAAGTATTTCACACCGATGTGCTTATTCCTACTGAAAAAATTCTTATTCTTTACAAACTGTACGACTGCCTGATTGTCACAATACAACTTTACTGGTATTTAAATGGAATCCACCACCTTTAGTTCACTGATGGAATTCTTGAGCCAAGAGGCACGCAATGTTGCTTAAAAAACAGCAACATACTCTGCCTCCATGGTGGATGTCGTCACTAAGGACTGCTTGGCACTTTTCCAGGAAACTGCTCCTCCAGGGAGCAGAAATATATAACCTGATGTTTTTTTTTTTGCTATCAGCACATCCTGCGAAATCTAAATCTGAATAACCGACGAATTTTAGATTTTCAGACCTTCTGTAGACCAACATGAAATCCTTAGTCCTCTGCAAATACCGCAAAACCTTCTTTACAGCTTTCCAATGAGCTACACCAGGATTTTGCTAAAACCTGCCTAATATTCCCACGATATAACTGATGTCTGGCCTAATGCATGACACCGCATACATTAGACTGCCAACTGCAGAGACATACTCCTCAGAGTTCACGAGCCTACGCTCAACTTTATTTCGTGGGCATTGAGATTTGTTGAACATATCACCTTTGACAACTGGGGCTTCACCTAGTGCACAAAACTTCATGCCATAACGCTGAAAGACTTTCTCAATATAAGCCCTTTGAGATAAGCCCAACAAGCCTTTACTTCGATCTCTATAGATCTTGATGCCTAAAACATAATGAGCATCTCCGAGGTCTTTCATATCAAAATGCCTCGAAAGAAAATCTTTAGTCTCATGTAGAAGATGAATATCGCTGCTGGCAAGCAATATATCATCTACATATAATACTAGATGAGGAATCGACTCCCACTGATTTTAAGGTATATGCAGCGATCGATAGGATTTTCTCGGAAGCCATATAACTCATCATGCTGCGAACAACATCTGGATAAGTATGATTTCTTCTTTTAGTTACTCCATTTTGCTGCAGAGAATCTGGGAGAGTGTACTAAGGAGAAAATGCTTTGTGACCTCAAATCCTCAATAAAGGGACCATGATTTGTGTCGTCCTGATCGCTTTTACCATAGAATTCCCCACCACGATCAGAATGCACATATTTAATCTTTCTTTCTAACTGTTCAAGTACACCAGACTTTACTAAGCATTCCAATCACTTTCTTGAAGCATGTCTCAATCTCCGATGTCAAAGAATGGAAGAATTGCTATTTAAGCCTATGACGCTTTATGCTAGAAGAAGATGAATACACAGATATACAAAGAGGAGAAGGAAAAGATGCATCCAGATTTAATCTATAAGGACCGTCAATTAAGAAACCATGTATGATAACATCCAAACCATTTCTGATAGAAACAAAACTATTCTCCAAAACAAAACTATAACCAGATTCAGAAAATCTAGAAAAGAAATAAGCTTCTCATAGAAGGTACATAGAAAGTGTCTGATAAAACTAAGAAAACTCCAGAATCCAAGCGCATACTAAAAGTCCCAGAGCTCCACCTCCAAGGGCTGTGAGTTTCCCAAAAACAGCTGCTCATTTGCCCTTGCCTTCCGACTGTGGATTATTCCCTTCCTTTTTCTTCAGCCACTGCTTATACTTCAGACAGTCTCTCTTCATATGACCAGATTTCTTGCAGAAGAAACATTCAACTCTTTCACTTGCTGAAGAAGTGCTAGAAATAGTTGAAAAATTACCGAAAGACTTCTTCTCCTTATTGTGCCCTTGATTCTTAAAGGATTTCTTTCCTACCTTATTTGGTCCAAGCTTGTCATGTGCTAGATTTTCCATCTCAGTTTTTCCTATTTTCAGCCGCTCTTTCTCAGCAACACATACAGCAATAAGTTCATTCAAATCCCATTTCCTATCTTGAGAACTGTAGTTCACCTTAAAAGTGTCAAATTTGCTTGGTAGAAAAGCGACTGCAAAATAAACCATCAGATCATCCTCTAACTGAAGTCCTAACTCCCTGAGACGAATGATCAACTAAGAGACCTTCAAGATGTGTTGACGAACATCACCACTTCCATCATATTTCAGATTAATGAGTTTGACCAATTAATTATATTGTCACGCTCTAACGAATACCTCAAACTGCTTCTTGATGGTCTCAAACAACTCCTTAGCTGTTTTGCAAGCCGGAATCCCTCCACGAATAGTCTGGTCCACCGATGCTCTAATGATTAGCATTGCAAGCTTGTTGGCTTTGACCCACTTAGCATGAGATTTCCTTTCAGATTGACTTGATGACTCATCGGGCTCTTCTGGCTTATCTTCATTGAGAACATAGTCGTAGTTAAGACACCCAAGTACTATTTCAACTTGCATCTTCCAATTGCCATAGTTGGAACCGGTTAGGGGCTCAATCCCAGTTAGATGCTTCTGGATAAACTGTCTGTCCATCTGTATTATACCATGGACGTATGAATCAAATGAGACCTTTAATTTTATTAACTTTAATATTTTCACATCCAATTTAGGGTTAGAATGGATGAGTCAGAGTGTTTTACGTATGCAACCTTCCACTCTGCGGGACAGGCGGATGCATCATCTCATCACACCTTTGGGCAAATTTTTTTTATTTGAATTCCCCCCCCCCCCCCCCAACCCACCCAAATGTGATATATAATCACCTACAAGACTAGCCTACACAACGTCAGTTTGATTTGAACACTTCCTAACCTTTGGGCAATAGGATTATTCTCCTCTCACTGACCTGTTTCAACTATCCTGCACCACTTATCCTGTAGAGGATTTCCTAGACACCTTTGGGCAAGACTAGTAGTCCACCTACAGGTAAGTGCAACCTTCCAGTCCAAATGAGACTAAACTCAACCTTAGAAAATTAGGGTATTATAGATTGGTCACCTTTAGGCAAGACACTAACCTACTCTACCATAATTTCTAAGTGATTGTTTTACTGATCTTCCTTAACCTTATAGGTTAATCTAATATTGTAGTCCGTTTTATCATGAACCCAAATATTTACCCCACCTGAATTAAGGATATAATCAGAGTAAATCAATTATCTTTATGTGCATGCAATAATCTTTATGAATTGTCCAAATTCCTATATTAAAACTTTATGAAATAAAAATAAAAACTGTATAGTTGAGAAGTACACAGAATGATCTTTCCAACGACTATTTATGGGCTCAAATCGGACTTAAAACGGATCTGTAACGACCAAAACAAAATGAATGGTTAAAACTGCAATGGGTCGGATCTGGAAATTAATGGGTCTGACTTAATGGATTATAGAGTTATATAACTCAAAAACTAAAAGATATTTAATTATACTAATTAATCTAATTATTTACTAATTAAACTAATTAATTAATTAATTAATTAAAATCGTAATTAAAACCCTAACCCTTCAGACCCGGCCCTCCGCTGCCGGCCACATCCCCGCCGCCGCACCCCATCCTTCCGCGAGGAGCCATGGCCAGATGCAAATCAGATAGCATTCGGCTATTAGATGCAGCTGTTTTCACCAAAAGTTGGTCTTGTTGTGGAATTCATTATATCTTCGGTCGATTACAATAAATTCAAAGAAAACAGCCTTTTTATAAGACTCTTTTACACAACAAAAAGAAAATTACAACTCTTGAGAAAATAAACGCAGGATCGTTGTTTGGATCACTGCTTTCGTGGGTTCTTTGCCTGTGCCGGGGACGCTTTAGCCCGTGGACCACCGAATCACAGATCCTGATTGAATCGTGAAGGGTTTGGCTTAATGATTCTTCCTTCGTTTATCGAAGTTAGAATTTGAAACGATATCTTATCGAAGTAAGATAGTCGTTCTTCTTGAAATCAAGTCAAAGCCTGAATGTCAAGGAATGACCAGAAGCTCTGGAACTCTGCTCAGTCTGCTCCAAAGTGCTCAAAAATGATCCGCCTTCCTCAAAGAAATCAACTCGGGGGGTATTTATAACCTCTGGGGTAAAACTGTATTCCGAGACAGTGTTTACTATCTCACTGGTCGAGACAGTGTTTGCTGTCTCGCTGGTCGAGACAGTGTTTGCTATCTCGCCCAGCGAGACAGTAAATTTGTTGTCTCGCCCGGCGAGACAGTAAAACACTGTCTCGGAACTCCTCAACTGCCTGACAGTTTTCTTGTAACTGTCTTCCCACGTTTTAAAACTCCGTTATTCTGGCAGTTATCAACGTGATTCTTACCCACGATGTTTCCCACGTTCTTGAACAGTTGGTGGCCACGTGTCGGCGGTTTATCAAACTGTTTCTGAGCTGTTAAACACTGTCTCGCAGGCGAGACAGCAGAGTCTGTCTCGCACGGCGAGACAGCAGAGTCTGTCTCGCGGGCGAGACAGCAAAGTCCGTCTCGCGTGCAAGACTTGTGTTCTTTCGACTTTTTTGGATAATTTCCTCTTGAGCTGTATTTGGATATCTATTAGCATTTTTTGACGCCTACAGCAGCCATGGCCATTCTTGAATGAACAAGGGTATAGATGATTAAAAAGAAAAAAGAAAAAAGGAAAAAAAAAGCAGCCATGGCCATGGCTGCAGAGCTTTTCCAGATCAAAAAATATATATATTCTAGAATATATATATTGTAGCCATGGCCATGATTTAAACTTTGTTGCGGCCATGATTAAAAACTTTATTGTGGCATCGAATCGTCGAAATCGTTGATTTTTTTTAATCACAAACCCATGGCTGCTCACGGAAGAATTAATTCTGTTGGACATGATTTTTTAATCACAACTCACGATGAACTTTTCCAGCAGTTTAACGGCAAACCCGTTCACGTTGAGAATAAAACAATTTTATAATCACAGTTTTCAACGTTTTACATTAACCATGGCTATGGCAAACAAAACACAGCCTCATAATCACAGCGGCTTGACGGCAAACAAGAGAAAACTAAGAAGCAATGGCCATGGCTGCTGGAAACGTTGATTTTTTAATTAATCCGAAAATAAAAACTTTAATTCTAGATCAAAATGTTGGAAAACGAATTCCTAATCTATTTTGGTAACATGAGGTTATTAGAATTCATAAATTCATGCACAAACTGTGCTCTGATACCACTGTTGGATAATTTAACGATCTAGACATGAAAAATTAAACTAGAAATATAGATCTAAATTACCGCTCACCGTCGAAAACAATGGAAGTCTTCTTCTCTCTCCTTCCGTAGCCAATGATGGGAATTAGGTCTCTTTTCTGCGTTTGGTTGAGAGGAGGGACTCCCACCCTTTATATAGACTAGTTTTTACACGCGTGCAATACACGTTATTTAATACCATGATTAAGTATTTTTGGCAGTTTGTACTCATTTTTTCTTTAAACTCTTACATCCAATTATTTTTTTATGTTTGTTTAAATGGGATACACCCAATTTAAATTTTCATGTTGATATTTGAATTGACAAAAAATAAATAAATTTTAATTTTTTATATTATTTTTGACCGATATGAAACTAAGCTTTATTTGAGAAAGTATAACATTACAAAGTAAAAAATATTAAAATAGTGTTATACAAGGAAGGTGAATATTTAAAACCAATATGGCAAAATGATTGATTTAAAGTATGTTAAAACGATGCAAAAGAGAATATGAAGTTTATTCCTAATCATTGATAGAGTTCATAAAAAAATATAAATTAAAGATTAATGCTAACTCTAGTATACTTTATATGATAAAAACATCCACATAAGAATATAAAAGTACTGAAAAATTCATGAAGCTCCCTTCTAAAGATTCCTAATTTCACTCAAAATAATTAACCTATTCTATGAAATATTCAGAAAATATTGTTTTTTATTTCGTCTATTTTATTTTTTATTGAGTTAAGATCAATCCTTCTTCAGGTTTATCATTTATCATTTCTCG